>MU227707.1:12028-22668 GCA_018584345.1 Thuja plicata | reverse complement strand
AAATTTTCCACATCCATTGTAAGTAAATGATCTAAGTTTCTATAATTAATATTTCTCTTTACAGTTTGAGCTAAATTTATATGTTCATCCATACCAGTAGCAGCACGCGATCCTAAACCTTCTCCAACATCAATTGTCTAAGCTTCCATAGGGAGTGATCCCGATCCTTCTTCAATGTGCAATTCTTTAACTTGACTTGACCCTCCTACTTCAGCTTGTCCTTCACCTTGTTTAGTTTTATGATAATATGTCAATGCAGCTTCACGATTTCTTTGTTCGGCACCAGGTGATCTTTTTCTAGAATATTTTTGTTTTCTTCCCTTTTTGTTCCCCATTTCTTTTCTTCAAAAAATGTCTTCCAAAAGATCAGCTCAATACAAAAAAAAATTCTTCAAAAAAATACTTTGATATAGTATTTTTCCTCTTCAAAATTACGCCTTTGAGAAAAATAGAAATAAAAATTCCTATTCCAAAAATGCAATTGTAAAAATTGAACAATAATAGAAAAAGTGAATTTACTTGCTGCAATTCGGTGAAAAATTAGAAACAAAAAACTTTACTTTTATACCATTCCAAATTGTTCAAAAAAAAAATTTCAACAAAGCCGACCTAGTTCACGGGAAGTGCCCAGGATAAAAATCTAGTGGGATGGTTTTTGCCAGAATTTTCACACAGGGGGCTTTGGGAGAAGGGTCTTTGCGTGAAGTGTCTTAGACCCCTTCACGTGAAGGGGGTCTTCGCTCGAAGACCCCAAAAATGAGAATTTCTTTAAAGAAAAATAAAATTCATAAAATTTGGTCTTTAAAGGCCTGCAACAGGGACCAAACCAAATGTTTTCCTCAAATAGATGATACCAAATGATGCGATTCGGAACAAGCTTTCTAATGAATATAATTTTCATACAAATTGAGTTTGTTATCACTTTCAAATATTACTTTAACTAAACATAGGTTGTTTGGCGATTCAACAACCTATCTCTTCAAGGCTTCGGAAAAAATACTAAATTACAAAAAAAAAAAATGAAAAATATGTAGGAAAAGGGTATTTTTGTTACCTTTCTATAAAAAAAATAAAAATTTAATTTCAATATATACATTTCATGTTATGGTGATCAAAGTGACCTTATGTCTAAACTATAGTTACTGTCACTTTAGAAATTAATAAAATATGAAATATTGACCCAAAATGAATGAAACCAATTACATCCTCTGGATATTGAAGTTACAAATATAATTTCAAATGAATTACATTGTTATCATATTTAAAAAAAAAGTTATGTTGATTAAAGTGACCGTCACTTCTTAAAATCATAGTTTTTTTACAAGAACCACTTTTTGAAGGAGAAAGAAAAATGAATTTTAATGAATTTTTATTTTTATTTTTATTTTTTAAATATATTTATAAACTAGAAAGAAAATGCTAAAATACCCTAGTTTACATTATCTTCAAATTCCTTATAGTTTTTTGGCAATAGGTGTTCGAAAATGAAGTTTTTTTCTCAAAATGTTGATCTTTGTGTCAAAGTTGGCCAAAAAGTGGGACACACTATTGTGGGATCTCCCTCCATCATCATCCTTTCTTGATTTCAAACCTATGACAATTGGTGTTGGTGTTGATTTGGAGTTCATCATATTGAACCTTTTCAAATATCACTTGCACACTTTGTTTGAGAAATGAATATGCCATTTTCATTTTGATTGACCTTAATACCTAAGAAGTATTTCATGAGTCCCAAATAAGTCATTTAAATTTATTTTTTCATAGCTCCTTTACATAAATCAATTGATAAGTCACCCGTGAATATGAAATCATCAACATATAGACATACAATTAGAATTTGACATTTTTCTTCCCTCTTTATTTACAACGTAGGCTCATTCTTGCACCTATTCAAACCATTTTGTAAAATATATGAATCAACTCTACTGTACTAAGCTCTTGAGGCTTTCTTGAGACCATACACTGTCTTTTTCAGTTTGTGGACTTTTTCTTCTTGACCCAAATTCTTATACCCGGGTGGTTGTTCCACATATACTTCTTCCTCAAGATAACCATTCAAGAATACTAATTTTACATCCATTTGATAAACAACCCATTTTTTTTGAGAAACTATGGCAAGTGTCATTCTTATGGTGTCTAAATGGGCTACGGGAGCAAATATCTCATTGTAGTCAACTCCGCATTGTTGTAAATAACCTTTAGAAACTAGCCTTGCCTAATATTTTTGCACATCACCATTTGCACTCAACTTATTTTGTAAACCCACTTTACTCCTATGACATATTTTTATTTTGGAAAGCTCACTAACTCCCATGTTTGATTCTTTTCAATTGTGTCAATTTCTTCATCCTTTGTATATACCCATTTCTCATCTTTAATTGCATCTTCAAAATGAATTGGATCATCTATTTGTCAATATAAAGCATAAAGAAAAATCAAACCATCATTATTCTCACCTTCATTTTTCTCATACATGTCTCTAATAATTCTAGTTTTTTTTCTCCTCAAGCTTGCCAATGTAGGATTTGACATGTCACTTGATGTAGAACCCATGGATTTTGGACTCGATGGTCCAACACCTTGATGGCCACTTGTAGATGATTTTTTTTGTCCTCTTGTGGGAGTGCTTGATTGTATACATGAGGCTGACGTTACACTTGATGATGGTGTCACTTGTGGACCACTTTGTTGAGCTTGAATGGGCATGGAAGGAGTCACATTTGAAGGAGTATTTTATGGCATTAAAACTTCATTTTCCTTCTGTGGTACATTTACTGTGGTATTTTGACTATTTTTTCTACACTTCTATCCCATGCTTCTTCTTCTATGAACTGTACATCTCTGCTGATTATAACCGTCTTTGTTATTGGATTATACAACTTGTAAGCCTTTGATTCATCACTATATCCAACAAATATACATTTTTCTCCTTTGTTGACTATTTTTTTTTCTTAACTCATTTGGCACATGTGCATATGCCACACATCCAAAAACTCTCATATGAGCAAAACTATGTTTTTTTTGACTATATGCTTCTTCGGGAATCACATTCTTGACACTTTTTGTTTGAAATTTATTTATTATATAAGTTGTACATGAAAAAGCTTCATCCCAATATTCATTTGACAAATGCTTTGTTCTCAACATGCTTCTAGCCATTTCCATGATTGTTCTAAATTTTCTTTCAGCTACCCCATTTTTTTGAGGTGTGTATCTAGTTGTGAATTGCTTGTGAATTCCATGGTCTTTGCAAAATCTTAGAAACTCATTTGAGATGTATTCACCACCTCTATTTATTCTCAATGCTATGATGTATTGACCACTTTTGTTTTCAACAAGAGCTTTGAATTGACAAAAATATTTAAACACTTCACTTTTATGCCTAAGAAAGTAAACCTATGTTTTCCTTGAGTAGTCATTAATCAATGTCAAAAAGTAAAATCTTCCACCAATTGAGGGTCTTTGCATTGGTCCGCACAAATCTGAATGAACAATTTCTAAATGTGATTTTTCCCTCATTGACTTACCTGCTCAAAACGAATCTCTATCTTGCTTTCCCAAGATGCACTCCTCACATAATCTTTCCAATTTTTCTATTAAAGGTAATCCTTTCACCATGCTTTTCCTATGAAGAAAATTTAGGCCTCTAAAGTTTAAATGCCCAAATCTTAGATGCCAAAGCCAATTTTCATCTTTTATTTCTGCTTGAAATATTGCTTGAGTGATAGCTGCAAGTTCTCTTTTACCCTCTTGTGGGTTCATTGTGGAGTATTCTTGAGAAAAATCCACATTCAAATTCGGCTTAATATGTAGAGAAAACATTATATTGCTTGTCTTTTGAACCTTGGTAATGAGCTGATTTCTTGGAAATTTGTCTAAAATTGTGCACTCTCCATTTTTGAAAGATACTCTAAACCCCTTTTGAACAAGCTTCCCAATACTCATCAAATTATGCTTTAAAATTAGAAAAAAAATAAACATTAGAAATATACTTCTTCTCCCCCTTCTTAGTTAGAATGTTGATGTTCCCTTTTCCTTTGGCTTCCACCTTATCGTCATTCCCTATAGTGACATCTGATTTTATATTTTCATCCAAGCTTGTTCAAACATTTCCAAATTCCCTTTCATGTGGTTTCTACAACTTGAGTCTAAAAACCATACATCTTTTCCATTTTCTTGTGCTACATTGCATGCTATTTTGCTTTGATCTGATTTTTTTGTTTTGATTTTCTTTTGTGAAATTTACATTTTCTTTATTAAAATCATATTTCTTCTACCTACATTCATTTGAATAATGCCCATACTTTTTGCAATAGTGACATTGGACTTGAGATTTGTCATACCTTTGGCCTTTAGGCTGATTTTGAGTTGCATTGTGACTTGGGTATTGGCTACTACCTCTTATACTTGAGCTTGATGGGCTGGTTCTTCCACCTATATATAAATTTATTCCTCTACCTCTCAAATTTGTTCTTCCTCAACCTCTTCCAGGCTGATTGAAGCTTGTGCCTTGAATGCATGGTCCAATGATGAACGTATTGACGTACTAAGCCTATGCTCATGATAAATAAGAGATGCATTAAGCTCATCAACTAAACATTGTGAGAGATTAATTTTCTCCTCTATGGACACAACTATGGATTTAAACCTTGTGGGTAAACTCCTCAAAATATTTTTAACAATTCTTCGATCTTCTACTGTCTCACCATGAGATCTGATTTGATTGACTAGACCCATTACTTGTGTGAAGAAAGAGTATATTGAATCTGATTTCTTTATGAAAATTGTTTCAACATCCCTTCTTAGCAGTTGTAGCTTTGTTGTTTTCACCTTTTCCATTCTTTAGTATGTAGTTTGGAGGATATGCCATGCTTACTTGGACTTAGTTGTTGCTGAAATCCCTTGAAAAATAATCTCATGCACTTCATTGAAAATCTAGAATAGAGCTTTTGAATCCTTCTTCCTATTATCTCTCAATAAATCCTTCTCTGCTGGATTAGCTGGTTCTGGGTAACCATTCTCCACTAGATCCCAAATGCCTTGACAACAAAAGAGTGCCTTCATTGTTATTGACTAATAATCATAATTTTTCTATTGAACTATGCGATTTGACGATTTGTTAAACTTGTGCTTGTCATTGTCACACTTGCTTGAATACCTTCGCAGTACTCTTAGCTTCTACTAAATATTTCCTTCAACACCTCTTGTTTGAGAAACCTTAGGCTCTGATACCACATATTGATAGAGGTAGAGGAATGTAAAACAAAGCATAAATAGAGGATGAACACCAAGCTTATATTTATCATTAAAAAACATACAAAGATATTCAATTTTATAACATAGATCTCTACTCTAAGCTTCATACAGAAGGATATCCAAATAAAATAGAGCTGTCCCAAATACATCGAATGTGCCCAAAAAAGGTAGGGAAGACTGAAATCATTAATTACATATTAAATGTTGATTTAACAACCAGCGAATAAAAACTAGAACACAGGATTTGCATTTAAAACTAAATCAAAATAGATCTGAAGCAATGTCTAAAGGAGATGGACTAAGCTGGAAGAGGTGACTTGGCATGAGAGAGAGAGAGAGAGAGAGGAGTTGGGATTATTCCAACATGGACAAGAGGATTAAAAATCCCTCCGGACATGTCATACCTTCACAAATTAATAAGCCATGAATGAATAATATGACCCTCAACTCACCATAACAAAATAAAGATATTTCTTAAGTACCAACCCAACCAATGATGAAAAAAATTATTGTTATAAAAAAACTTGTCCATTGAGCATTGGATGACGTCCCCCAATTGCCAATGCTGCCAAGTTCACATGTGTGGAGTGTCAAAATTTTATCGAAGGAATAGAGATGGCGACTACCTCCACATACAGAGAAATATGTGCAATCAATTATGTATGAGGGGAAAAATTTAATCGTCCTATATGACAATAGCACCATACATAGTATTGATAACAAGTGGGCCATATGCCTGCCACACCATATGTTTTTATCACGCAATAATAAGTTCAATCAATTTGAACATAGAGTGAGGAAATAATGAATCGTAATACCACAACATTTCTTTCATTACTAGGTCAACAAGTTGTGGCAACTAGAAGAGTAGTTCTTGATGTCCTGTAATGGATATTTCTTGAAAATTGCATCCCATATTCGGTAAGTGGTCTACCAGTCTATTACCTTCTATGTATATATGTGACATATGAAACAAATAAAATTTATCTAGAAGTTCCCATACCTTTTCTATGATGTACCCATTTTATAGTTTTGGCTTTTACGGTATTTAAAAGTTTGATTAACAAAAAGGAGTCCAGTCCCATTCACATGTATGTTTTCTATTCCCAATTATTTTGCAAGAACAATGCTCTATAGAAGTTCTCTTTATTGTGCTTCATTATTTTCTAGAGTCAGGAGTCTCAAATCATGCAAATGCAATAGCCACTTTAGGAAAAATATGTGGACCTCTTTCAAAGAGCATATTCAAGAAGGCAACTAAAAGAACTAGTCAAGCAAATAAGACAAGTGTGTTTCTTTTTTGTTTTGTCCATTAAGGTTTACATGCCTAACATATTTCCATGTCTATTTTGGCTTCTTGAATGAAAGAGGTTGCTTCTAGTTTCGTATTAGAAAGGCATAGAACTATTTTTTAGAGTTATAGTGGAGTAAGCACATTTCATCTCCAAAACTCTTACCAAGTCCGATGGGATAAATTTTTAAATTGATTCTTGATCATTGCTGCTAGAGCTACTATTTTCATGTTGTTAGTATAAGTAATAAAAAATAACTGGAAACTATGTATCTCCTCTTGTAAATTTTAATTCAAAATTTAGACATATAGTCTTTTATCCAAAAGTAAAATAATAAATTCCTAATAAGACTTTAACCTTCATTCGTGAAGGACATAAATAATTTAGGCACATTCATTAATTCAAAAGGGTTTACTTGTCATTCAAACAAACCTCACATTTTTCTTAAAATATCAAATTATTATATGTCAAATTCATTTCTTAGTCCTTTTAGATGGAATTATTATATATGTTGCACACTAGGAGCCTCTCATACAATCTTTATTTGTAAAGATAATGAAGAATACCAATAAGATACAGGGTAAGAAATACTAGATACTCACAAATAAGGTTAAATGAAAGGTTGGCTTGTTCATTTCATGCACACTACAAAATAAGTATGAAATATAAATAAAGCATATAAAGTCATTAAAACAATAAAAAACAAGGATAATATTATAAAATTCCTATGAACGTTAGATCAAGTGTATTGTCACAATTTGATTATTGTACTTGACGTGGATACAATTTAGTACCATAATAGTATATTTAAATAAGGATATTATTAAAAACTTAGAGTCAAAATGAATAGATTTTGATATATCATTTAATTTATTTTGAAATTGGTCTTTTAATTTACAATATAATATATTTATGAAATATTATATTTTATATTTTATAATCTAAACATGTTATTTTCATTAAACAAATTCAATTATTTATAATATATAATTATTATTTATTCTAAAAAATGTACTATATAATATTTTTAATATATATGCTATAAATAATTATTACAATTTCTAATATATAATATATATATTATTCTATAATATATAATATAAAAGTACTATATCTATATTATATAATTTTAATATTTCATTATCTCTTTTATATATTATAATTTAAATTCTACTTTACATTTATAATTTATAACTATATTTTAAATTTTTACAATAGCAATTATACAAATGAAATTATAATATATCAAACATAATTTATTAAATATTATTTATCTAATTTTATCACAGTTTCTTTTTTAATTTTTAATCTTTAATAATTTTACTTTTATTAAATAACTATTAATTAAAATATATATAATATTTATAACAAAATTAAAATTAAATTTACATATATAATTATAACTATTTACACAGGCCTGGCACTTGTTTATCACAATGAATTAGTTTGACACCAATGAACCAATCATAAATTACTATTTTTTTCTTGTTCAACTATTTGTAAAGTTTAAATATTTATTTATGAATTAAATATATTCTATAAATTAATTTTTTCAATTATGATTGGTTCTATCATTTAATTTATTTTGGAATTAGTCTTTTAATTTACAATATAGTATATTTATGAAATATTATATTTTATATTTTATAATGTAAACATGTTATTTTCATTAAAAAATTCAATTATTTATAATATATAATTATTATTTATTCTTAAAAAATTACTATATAATATTTTAAATATATTATATGCTATAAATAATTATTACAATTTCTAATATATAATATATATTATCCTATAATATATAATATAAAAGTACTATATCATATATGTTATATTATATAATTTTAATATTTCATTATCTCTTTATATATTATTATTTAAATTCTACCTTACATTTATAATTTATAACTATATTTTAAATTTTTACAATTACAACTATACAAATGAAATTATAATATATGCACACATAATTTATTAAATATTATTTTTCAAATTTATAAAAAGTTTCTTATTTAATTTTTAATCTATAATAATTTTACTTTTATTAAATAACTATTAATTAAAATATATATAATATATATAATAAAATTAAAATTAAATTTACATATATAATTATAACTATTTACGACAAGTGCAGGCCACTACGTGACACTTGTTGATTTTGTATTTAATAGTGAGATTTTTGAATCTAATCAAATATCTTCCTCTGTTTCTATTTTTTTGTTGTGCTATTAATATTGACATTTCCGAATATAATCAAATCTATGTGAAAACATGGCAGGACATATATTTTTTATTGAGAGGGGAGAAATCTCTTCCCAGCAGTTCTTAGAGGAGTGAGTTTTATTGGTGCAAGATAAACATAAATTATAGGAAGAACGATGAATGAACGAAAAATAGTTGTGACTTTGAGAAAAATTTCAAGAAACCCTTGTATTTTAAGTCTCACTATATCTGAAAACAGAGCCCTGGAGTATTTCTATTAATGAATGCACTAAAAATAGTTGTGGCTTTGATAAAATGCTCGAGAAACCCTTGTATTTTAAGTCTCACTATATCTGAAAACAGAGCCCTGGAGTATTTCTATTAATGTTGTCTGTTGGCTTTTCAGCAGTGGAATTCCACTCATAGTATTTTAATTTGTGGTCAAGTGTAGACACAATATTGAATCCTGTTAGATATGGCCATACTTGAATTATTGATAAAATTTCATCCCAAGGTAAGGCAAAAGATCTTCCCCAGTCACAAATCACAAAGAAAAGCTTAATTTTTTATTCCTAGGGACTTTTGATTTACAACATATTTTTCCTTTTCCTGGTGAGTACTAAGTTTAGTGACATATTTGCATTTAGCAGACCTGCTCCCGAAACCACTAATGCCCAACTGGCGACGGTAGGGTTTGTGTCAGTGTTGGGAGTAATGGAATATCACTTACTCATGGGTATTTTCACTTTCCTTATTAGATACAACTCATCATATTTTGACATCAGTAACTGATATTGAGCCCTAGTAATCAATTTTCCTTCATATTTTTCCTCTTTGCAGGGCCTGGATTATCTTAAATATGGTAATTGTTACAATGATGGCTCTAAACTTGAAGCTCGGTAAAATTTTGTCCCAAACTTATATTTTGGTTTCTTAGGTGTTATATTTGTACTAAGGTCTCCTCCATTACAACAATTTTGTAGGTACGCTAAGATGCACAATGCACTTTTGAGGACTGGGAGGCCTATTTTCTATTCATTGTGTGAATGGTAGGGTATGCCACACTTAAGATCAACTAATTAGGTAGCCTCCATTCGTAAGACCAAATGATTTTGATAGAAAATAGATTGGGTTTTTTTTCTTTCTATGTTGCCTTTCTGTTTTAGAAAGCGTCTCAAAAATTTTGCAAATTATGTCATCCTAAACTACTTCAAAACTGAAATAGATTGGACTTTTTACTTTCCTTCTCCCTCCATATTAGTGTATGTGGTAAATTTGGCCTCGTTAATTCACCATACACTTCAACATAGTCCTTCTTCACCAGGTACACACAAGATTGAATATGAGATTATTCATCTTTTCTGCCTGGATGATTCGACCTGTTGCCTTCTATCCAGACGGGGTTTTTTGAAATTGCTCTCAGAACGAGAGTCTCACAACGATGGACCAATCTAGGAGTGAAGGATTTATCATGATGAATGCAATACAATGCAATATTATACTAATAAATAGAATATGTGAGATAATCTAAGACATGATTTTGAATGCAACTATTCTATAAATTGAAACTATCTTATTGCAAAATGAAATTATTCTATATGAGATTAGCAAGAAAATGAGACAATAATTTAGTATTCTAACAATGCAACGGTGAGTGGGGGTTTTGAATGAAGAATGAGAGATCTTTTATAGACTCAGAGGTGATCAGAATAGAAACTTTCCTCTTTGAAATAAAACAGATAGAAAAGCCAGTTCAGAATAGAAAGCTTTATTCAAAAGAATACAATAAATTGTTTTCTTCTTGCTTTAACTGTTTTCTTTCTTTGATTTAATTCTGTTTTATTTGAATTAAATTGTTTTCTTTCTCTTTAAAGCACAATTAAT
>MU227706.1:434344-456715 GCA_018584345.1 Thuja plicata | reverse complement strand
CAAGCGATGGTCAATCACATCTTAGCACCACATTACCTCTCCTTTTCTGTAGAGGATGATAAGTCAAATTAACACATCCACATAATCAACCCCTCCATATTGAAGTCCTTATTCATAAATCCCATGTTAGGCACGTGTTGATAGATGGAGGCATAGGATTGAATATCTGTACTCTTGATCTAATTAAGAGACTCGGTCTCTTAGAACAAACAATTGACTCTAGAAGAAAGATAACCATCAAATCTTATGATGAGGAAGAAAGGTCCTCTAGAGGTCTGATTGTTCTACATATCAGAGTCAGACCGATTGAGAGGAATGTCATATGTCAAGTTCTGGATCTACCAGTTGCCTACAATATCCTATTAGTGAGACCATGGATTCATGAAATGCAAGCTGTACCATCCACTTACCACCAATGCATAAAATTCCCACATAATGGGTGGAAGTGACAATTCCTATAGATGCTAACTACACTTATAACAATATCAAAGCAGGTAGCATGATCCCACAAAAAAAAAGGCTATGGATGCAGTGGCTCCTGAAACCACTAAAGACATGGTTATGAAGAGTTTTGGCAAAACCTTGAAGCTTGAAGACAAAGGTATGGGAGAGTACAAGCTGGATCTAACTCCCTCACTAATAGGGTTACCCATATCACCAAGATCCTATGGAAAACCTTCATCGAAATTCACACCTACAACATCCAAGGAGCCAGAAGTACACAAAGCAACTGGTATGGTAAAGACACCCACATCTTCTTTAGATAACATAGAAGAACAAGCAGTCTTGGATTGGCTTTACAAAAGAGAACCGGTGGAGGTTGAGGTAAAACATGTGAAGATATCCCTAGAACAATATGGCAAGGGATATGATTTCCTCAAGCAAATGGGATACAAAAGAAAAACACCTCTAAATGACACATAACAAGGACTTATTGAACCTATACCCATGGAGTTCCAGAATACTAGAGATAAAATAGGACTGGGTTTTAATGCTAAAACTGATAAACCCGCTTCAAAAGAGAGTCCACTCTCAGATAAAGGGAGTGATGAAATAGATGAGCTAGAGTAGTGGTCCTATGAGAGATTGTTACATCTTGGAACATGGGACCCCAACTACTAAGGAGAATTCTATGTACCTAGCTTTGAGGTACCACAGGATCTACACACCCTTTTGTTATCACAACCTCCCATTCAAGAGGTAGGAGACACCATAGCAAAAATTACTCAAGAGACACCCTGACAATAGGATTTACATCCTAACTAGGGGAAATTGGTCACAATTTCACATGTCCTAGATCTACCACACTTTGATCCACATGTAGCTAACCGGGTGCATCAAATAACTATTGCTGAGTACTTAAATAGATTTGATGATGAGGTCACGGACTCTCATGATTATGAATGGGAAGAGCTATCTGTTGCCACTGAAGATATTGGAATAGATATAATTCACATGTTTGCGGCACCATCAACTCCTCGTAAACAGTCTGACACTACTCCCAATGACACTAATAATCCTAGAGAAGAAGAGGAGTTCCTTCCCCTAATCATTGATGAGGAAACTAGTGAATACATAAGTCTAGAAGAATTTAATAGGCTACAAGAAAGAAGCCTCCTTTTACGGAGAGATGATGATGAGATTTCTACTGACAATTCAGTAGAGTTTGGTCTACATATAACTAATAATGACCCTTTTAATGATGATCTTACTCTTATTGATTTAAACATTGAATAAATTAACTTAACAAACCACGCCATGTCGATTAATGGTCTTGATACTAGCGTGATGCTATCCTTCCCAAAATATGACTCCCTAACATTGGTACTGCCAGACCTAATTGATTGGACTAAAACAGATCCTATGCCTATCCTTGACTTTCCTAATGACCACACCCTAGCTTGTTATCTCAATGCTTGTGAACCTTTCCCTTCTTCCACTAATGCAAGGAGCGAGAACATGTCACAGGAGGATATCAGGTTTCTCAGTCAAAAATTGAAAAAGAAAAAGAAAAAGAGGACTGATGGTGAAAATCACTTTGTGCCAGTATCAGATCCCAAAATAGTAAAGAGAAAAGATGTATCTGATGGTGAAAACCTCTAAGAGGAATCAAAGGATGAGACTCTTGATATCCTCCCTAAACACTTTCAGGAAAGGTCTTCAGTACTGATTGAACCAACATAGCCAGTAAATTTGGGCACTTTTGAAAATCCTCAAATAGTCCACCTTGCACAATCTTTATCAGAAGAGGAGAAGACACAGTTCATGGAGTTCCTGAAGGAGAATAAGATTAAATTTTCATGGTCCTATACCAATATCCTAGGGTTGGATCCTAATCTAATCATGCACCACTTATCTATAGCTCCTGACATGAAGCCCGTGAAACAAAAACTTAAAAAAATGCATCCTCATGTTGCATTATTGGTAAAAGTAGAACTGGAGAAGTTGTTGAAGGTTGGATTTATTAGAGTCATTGCCTATGCAGGATGGATCTCTAGTGTGGTCCCTATATCTAAAATGGATAAATCTATTAAGATCTTTACGGACTTCAGAGACCTAAACAAAGTGTGTCTAAAAGATGACTTCCCTCTACCTAAGATTGACATGATTATAGACCTCACAGTAGGCTACCATATGTATTCTTTAATGGATGGATTCTCAGGCTATAATCAAATCAAAATTTCCCCTGAGGATCAAGACAAAAATACATTTACATGCGCATGGGGCACCTTTTGCTAGAACGTCATGCCATTTGGGTTAAAGAATTTTGGTGCAACATATTAAAGAGCCATGACAACTATATTCCATGACATGATGCACAAGAAAATGGAGGACTATGTGGATGACACATTGGCAAAATCCAAAGAAAGAGATACTCACATTGCTGACTTAAGAAAGATCTTAGATCGTATGGAATAGTTCCAACTCAGGCTCAACCCAAAGAAATGTGCCTTTCGGGTCCAATCAGGGAAGCTCCTAGGATTCATTATTTCAATGAAGGGAATTGAGGTAGACCCTGCTAAAGTTAAGGCTATACTAGAGAAGGCTCCTCCATGCAACATCAGTCAAATGAGGATACTACAAGGAAGACTCTAGTCCATCAAGAGATTCATGTCCCAACTTGCAGAAAGGGCACAACCCTTTATTAAATTACTACATAAAGGGGTTACTTTCAAATGGGATGAACATTGTGAAGTAAACTTTAGAGAGCTAAAAGGGTACCTAGCTACTCCTCCTATTCTTATGGCACCTATTCATGAAAAGCCCCTAGTCCTATACATTTCAGCTACAGCTATATCTCTAGGGGTATTTCTCACTCAAGAAGATGAAACAAAGAAAGAAAGAGCTATCTACTACTTTAGTAGAAGACTGGTCACTTATGAGCTCAATTATAGAATTATTGAAAAAGCATGCTTAGCAGTCATCTTCACATCAAAAAAATTAAGGCACTACATGCTCTCTCATATTGTAAAGCTCATTGCTAAAATTGATCCTCTAAAGTACCTTTTAAATAGAACAACATTAACAGGATGTTTGGAAAAATGGGTCCTAATTCTAAGTGAGTTTGACATTGAATATATAGACAAGAGAGCTATCAAAGGATAGGTCCTTGTAGATCAATTGGTTGATTCACCACTCCAGGATGATGAACCTTTAACAATTGAATTCCCTGATGAAACAATCATGCATCTAACTAAAAATCCATGGAAGATGTACTTTGATGGTTCATTCACTCAACAAGGCTCTGGAGCAGGGGTCCTATTCATAACTCCTCAAGGTTACAAGATTCCCAAAAATTACAAATTGATGTTTCCATGCACCAACAATATTTCAGAATACGAAGCATTGGTAAATGGTCTTAAGCTAGCTATGGAGTGGAAGATTGTATAATTGCATGTGTGTGTGTACTCCCAACTAATTATCAATTAGATCAATATGGAGTATCAAATGAAAGATGAGAAGTTGATGCCCAACAAACAACTAGTTGATGACCTAAAGAAATACTTTGTTTTCGTCACCTTCTAGTAGATACAAAGATCATAGAACAAAGCTTCAGATGCTATGGCTACCTTGGCATCCATGTTACAATTGGAAGAACATCAATTCTGCTATGAATCCTTGGTGGAAGAATTATCCTATCCTTCCTTTGATACCCGTGAATACCACGTAATATGTGCTTTGAATGCCCCAGACCAATCTCGGTATGCCAATATCATTGCTTACCTTTCTGATGAAATCATCCCTAGCAATCTATCTAGAAATGAGAAAAGATCCCTGATTAGGATAGCATCGTGTTATGTCCTCATAACTAACAACCTATATCGATGCGGTCTCAATGGTACACTTCTTAGGTGTTTAGAACTCAAAGAGTCAGATATAGCATTAAAATAAGTCCACGAAGGTGTATGTGGATCACACTCAAATGGCTTTTCATTAGCGAAGAAACTACTTAGAGTAGGCTATTACTGGCCTACCATGGAAAAAGATGCTATTTAGTTTTCAAAAACATGTCTTAAATGCCAGACACATGGAAATCTTATCCATGCTCCTACGAGAGAACTTATACCTTTCATAACACATTGGCCATTTCAACAATGGGCCTTTGACTTGGTTGGACAAATATATACCAACTCTTCAAATGGACACAAGTTCATCATTAAGACCATTGAGTATTTCACAAAGTCGGTTGAGGCCGTGCTGCTAATCAAAGCCACTGGAAAACAGGTGGCTATGTTCATTCTAAACTATATTATTTGTAGATATGGGATACCCTCTTCAATTGTAACTGACAATGGGGGCCAACTTAAAAATCAAGACATTGATGACCTATGTTGACAGTTCCATATCACTCAACATTGCTCCTCAATATATTACTCTCAAGGTAATGGATAGGCTGAGGCATCAAACATAAAATATTCTCAAGATCCTACACAGAACTATGAGCAAGTCTAGCAGAGACTGGCATCTACCACTGAATCTGGCACTATGGGCCTATAGAACAAGCATCAAAACACCAACTGGAGCCATGCCATTTTCTCTAGTCTATGGCGCTGAAGCAGTACTACCTATTGAGGTTGAGATCCCATCTTTGTAGATATCTTTAGAAGGTCTTGTTACTAATGAGCAGTACCACATAGATAGGGTGAATTCTCTGGACCTACTAGATGAGCGCAAACAACAAGTGTTCGACCATCTCAAAGTGTACCAAGCACGTATGTCCAAAGGCTACAAAAAGAAGGTCAAACCATGCAAATTTGAAGTGGGGGATCTCATCCTCTAAGAGAATCCTAAAAACTAGCCTAGCAACGAGAAGAAAGGAAAGCTTGAACCTAACTGGCTGGGACCTTATGTTATCACAGCCACTTTTGGGATTGGGGCTTATCAACTAGCTACACCCGAGGGAGACATTCTTCCAGATCCTATCAACACTCTACATTTGAAGCAGCTCTATGCTTGATGTTTGGCTAGCAGATCCTGTACAACAAAAGGTCTTTACAAAATACGAAAAACATTCAAAAAATTGATCCTGAACAAATCCAAAAATAGTGGAAAAAGGTCCTATAGAAAGGGTATCCTTGGTGAAAACCTGGCAAACAGACGCCTTGATACTAAAAAAAAAAAAAAAATAGCAAAAAGATTGAAAAAGAGAAAAATGCCTTGATGAGCACCTGATAAAATAGACATCTTAGTAGAAAAAATAAAGAAAATATCTTACCAAGTGGCAAAAACCTGGCAATCAAGCGTCACTTGTGTTTTGCACTCCATTTATCAATACACTACTGATACTAGGCCTTCATAATTCTACCTATGCTCAAACTCCGACTTCATTTCCTAACAGGCTATCTTATCCTCACTTGGGATTTGTCTGCATTTACATCTTAGGAATAAGTCATTCTGCACTGGGGGCATCTTTGCTAGCATGGTAGGTTGTGTTTGCTAGATTGCTCTAGGATGGTTTTCCTCACGAACACAATGTTTCTTGATACATGCAAAACAATGTCACTTTTCAAAACAAGGGTGCCCTTTCACATATCACATATCTAGACATGACATTTACATTAACAGAGTTCCTACAAGGCTATTTTGGATTGTAAACATAAATGGATTATCCTATCAATGCACAGACATGGAACACCATATTGCTTGTATTCCAATTTTTTTATTGATGAATCTTTACGGTGTTTAACATATGAATGAACACATACTACTTAAACACAAAGTTTGATAATGGTTTGATTATGATTCTTTAAATGTCTTGATGATGTTTTCAACTAGGCGCATCTATGTAATTATAGACTTTATTTTCTTAATTCACAATTGATGATTTGTTATGTCTTCTTAGTTACTCAATGACGTCCACACAAAGACAAAGAGTGACAAGGATGGGGAACATAATGTTTTCTTAGTTTTCTGTGTACGGTGATTATTTCAAATGATCCTATAAATTTCACCTAACTTGGATGTTTATGGTAAGAGCTACCACTATGGGTGGATAGCCACATATATCTCGATCTTTGTTATGTATAAACTACGGTGAGTTTGAAACAATTTCCTTGTCTATTTTCTGATCTAGATTCTCACTAAGGTATACGAAGCATAATGTACCCAAGGATATGAATTTTCAAGTTCATTGCGGGTTCAATATCTTTCCTTACATAGAATCTGGTATATTAAAAAGGAAGGTGACTATTTTGTTATCCTTGCTTCTATGCCTTGATGCCTAAGTCTATTTTTGACATTTCATTAAAAAATAGTATTCATACTTTCATAATATCAGTGGATATTAGTGATGGTTGTACTATCAGGTGGTATCCATTCTGTAAGAGTGCTCAATGATGATAAAAAGCTATACATTTGCATACCAGTGACAAAGTCCTAAGAGTTTGTTAGGGTTTTTTCTTGCAAGGCCTCTAAAATACTTGAATACTTGATTAACTCTATGACTCCCAATGCCTTGAAACTTTGACTCAAGTGAGAGAAAACACTAATTGATGAGGTATTTTGATAACACTGGGCATACCTACTATCACCTCCCTTTTTGAGATCCACTGACTCAGGTAGGTTTTACCTATGATTGATTACTGACCTGACAATATCTTTAGAGTGGATTTTTACTTATGTGCTAAATTATCTATTCTTATATAGACAAATAGATAAAAATGTAGATAACTATGATTATTCTGAGGAAAATTTTGACAATCCAAATCATTATCTTGATAATGACAGACAACAACATGATAAGGAATTTCATCCTTCTTTCCTTTTATAATTCTTATGAATTTAGGAGGAGTAACCTATTTGATTTTCACTTTAAGAAATCAACAAACTCAAATTGTAAACTCTATAAGTACAATTGATTTTAAATATATGCTTTTTGTGTAAATGTGATTGATTTTGAATAATTTTTAATATTTGGATGATGATGGATCACTTAACAGGATCTATACCAGTGCCTATCCTTGCAGGGCTACAAAGTCAAAAGATATAAATCCATAGGGATAAACAAATAAGAATACTGTAGGATACCTTACAACCTACATACAACTTAGATAAAATGCCTTACAAATTACCATGTCACTCCCACAATGCTGTATCAAATCCTCAATCACTATTGTACTCTCTAAAACTACTCACAAAATCTAATTCTCCCCTTAGAAGAAACTTACAAATAATTAGATAACTACCTTATAGTCAATATGTTTAACATGCCTTACAAATTAAACATAAAAGACTAAAAAAAATAAGCAAAGAGACAACAATATATAATAAAGTTGCACTGTATTTTATTCAGAAATTTATGCTTCAATACATATAAAAGCTAAGAGCTCAAAAACACGGACTGAAATCTAGAAGCCTATCTTGCAATTATATTTCATCCCTTTTAAAACTATTACAATTAATATATTTATAGGTCTAAACCATCTTGGAATCCTTAAGATAAGGATGCAACAATCTTTGGATGGTTTAAAAAACCTAACCCTAAAATTTGCATAAAAGACAAAAAAGAGGAGTGACCCAAGCGGTGGAAAGACAAAAGTAGAGGATAAAATCTGACCTACTCCTTGTCTTCATGTGATCTTCAACACATTTGTTTTGTGTACTCCCAAGACAATTTCTAATATTCTTTAATGATGACTAACCTACTTGTTCTCCAAGAAAATATGTATCAGATCCTCAAACATTCTTTTATTCCTCAAAAAGTCAATTGTGGTAGCATTCTTCTTTTCTATCCTTATATGAACTTCGGCACCTTTGTCTAATTATTTTCAGGAGAGCATCAAATTTTTGTATTGAGACCAAGTGACTACCATTATAGGCTAAGCTACACTTGTCTTTTATGATTTCTAACCTTCCTATGCTCATAGCTCAGGTGCCAAGTGTCCCCTTTTTCACTCTTCATCCAAGGCATCAACATCCACTACAACAACCTTCTTTTTCTTTTGCTTTGTCATCAAATCCCATGCTCCCACATCATGTTCTACAGGCCAATTAAAGCTCTAAATGCTTTGCAGTTGTTCCTTTTGCCTCTCCCATCTGACATCAGTTATACCTTTAACATCCACTATAAATTTATTGATGTCAGTTTCTACCTTAAAATCTTCATCTAAAAGCCTATTATACCTTTCCATATCTAAATTTGAATCTGAAATAAATGCCTCTTTATTAGGCAGCATGGTGTCAAATTCACTTTTCCAGGCCTCCAAGGCCTTAATCTGATCATCGTCTCCCTTGATTGGAGGAATAAACCGGTTAAAACTTGATCCCAAGAGGCTAAAATTCACCTCAATCTGATTCAATTTTCCTTTGAAAAAAGGTAAAGCCACATTTATTTTCTCAATCTGATCCCCTACCTCTATCTTAATCTCTAGTAAATCAGGCTTATGTGGCTGCAAATAAGCCAACTTTTCAAATAGTTGTACCCTACTTGACCAAGTTGTGAAAAAAATATTCAAAATGGAGATGTACCCTGTCACCTCAACATGTAAACTAGGTAATTTATTGTATGCATTTAGGATTATATAAGTTTTATCTTTTAAGATATCAATCCTATGCTAAAGTATATTCAATAATGCATTTATGGCAATCTCATTATCCTTTTTAGCCACATCCTCTATTTTTGCTTCTTCCTTTGTTTCAACATTTTCCTCTATATGTGGAAGCCACTCTGAGGGTACATATACAACTTCTGGATTTTCTAGAAATTTTTTGGTCAATTAAGCAATTACCCTATCTTGTTCATGAATCTTGATGTGGCATAATTATCTGTCCTTATCCAGGGAACTAGCCTCATCTACTAAGGTTTCACAACTTTCAAACAATTGCTTTGTCTTATCCTCATTCAAATGTGCCTAGTGTGTCATTATTTGGTAAAACTCCAAATCACCTATGTTCTAAACTAACCACACCATTTGGTTCCCCACCATGCTCTCTTGAATATTCAAAAATTGTGGCTTCTGATCTCTAGGACATAGACTCCACATAGAAAATGCTTGGGAATTACGACTATATCCAAATCCTTTGATCATATCACCAATTTGGATCTCAGTTGTCATGTTTAGGTCCAGTTGCTTTTGTATTTGGTCTATTATAAATGCTGAGGCTAAATCCTAGCCTTCAGCAAGCAACATTCCATTGACCAAAACTAATTTCCTGGCCTCTTCAGGAGTAATATCCTCAGTTTTAGGATCATATGTTTGTAGAGCTAAAAGAGCCTCATTTGTCACTTCTTCCTAACCATCTAATCTCAACTGCTCTTTAATCTGTTTCTGCTTAAGCCATCTGAGGAAATCCTTGAATTCATCAATTTTTATGAAATTGTAATCTTTTAAAAACTATTGCTAATGGATCAGTCTCTCATCTATACATGTTCTCAGAGGAAACTCTATGTCCTCTTCCACTTCTTGCTACAATTTTTTCCCTTTTGTTATTTCTTTTCTTAGATTATGATAATAAGCCCTATTACCAGGGATAAGGGCACTTATTCTATCTTTTTTCCCCTCTCTTCTCTCATAATTTTGAGCATGAGAAGATTGACCAAGATCCATATTCTGCCTCTTTAGGGCAGGTTCATCTGTACTCTCCAGCTCTATTTCCTTGGTTAAATCAATGATGATCATTTCACCTGCTGCCATTGCTTGTTCACTGCCCTGTGGTGGCTGATCCATTGGAGGTGGGCTTGGATTTGAATATCCTTCATCACTATCCTCCTCATATTCTGAATCAGAGTGTTCAGGCTCTTCTTGCCCTTTTCCTTTCACATCCAGGTGATTCTCCAATTGTTCACATAAGGTATGATGATTGTTCAACATAGCTTCAATTCTATCAAAATAAGGCAAATTAGGGAAGAAACCTCCAAATGCCACTCCTCTTCTCTTCACTTGTTTTTCCAAATCTAATAGTTCTTGGATTTCATCTCTTCTCAACTTCACTTCCCCTTCATCAATAATATTTCTTGTAGCATCTTCCTCCACACATTCACCATGTAGATAAGTGTTAGGAATGGTGGGAGTAAGGATTTTCTTAGCTCCTACAATGAAACCTTCTGTATCAATATACATGTATAAGGCAACACCCATCTTGTAATCATTCATCCAGTTGTATACTAAGTCAATGGCCTTCTTGCCAATTGTAAATTGATATATCTTGAATTGTCTAGGAGTAAATGTTCCCTTCCTATGAGGTGCAAGGTGTTCATTATTAGTTAACATAAGCTGCCAAATGAATTCCATTGCAACAATTCTGGTTGGTACATGACATGGTAAAATATGAAGGGGATGAGAACATCCATAGACTCTAATCATTGTAAAATTTCTCTCCAAATAGAAGTCACCCCACTTATGGTCTCCCTCACATTTGTCTACATACTGATAGGGTCTTAGTAGTTGTAACACCTTCAATCAGAGCCTAGTTTTGTTCACTCCTAAACTTTGCATCAATGGGTAAACTACCCAATTCTCAAATCCGCAAAAGTCACAGTCTTTGGCAGTGAAATTCCAAATTTTAATCCAAAACTATATAGGGTTGGGCTAATTGTAATATAACCGTTGAGTGTTCAAATTTGACAAATCCATAATATTATATTTGAAATGCAAAAATAGATGCATTAGGATTGGATAATGCAGGAATTTAGGCTCCTTCTCCTTCTTTTGTATGGCAACAAACCCCTCATGCATCCTGTTGATTATATACTGGATGTAGTCATAGCTAGTGCTAGAGTGTACATCCTATAAGTCTAAGACCATCATGAGAATCCCAACACCAATTCTTGTAGCTCCTCCATCCTTACCCATCACTTTGTATAGGGCATATGCAATGTACTTGATATAGAAATTTAAATCCTTGTAACAGTAAGGTGCAGTTCCTGGTATAGGGGCAATATGGTCTCTGACCTCACTAAGGATGTGCCTCTTCAATTGAGTCCTAAAAACTCTAGATTGTAGCCTATACCTTTCCTCCTACCTAGGGAGGTTAATCTCAGTGGACATTGTGTTGTATAGGCCAAAAGCTTGCATGAAATAATTTCTATTTAAGGCTAACAACACAGTTCCATCATTCTTTTTAATTGTCTTTGTTAATGGGTCATAGTGATGTGCTAGTTGTAGGAACAGGTCTACATCTACAAATACGTCAAGGTCTAACAAGCTAGCCAATCCACAAGTCCAAGGGTTTGAAATAGGCATAACTTTATCATGGTTTTTGTAACAGTAATTGAAAAGAGAAAAACCTATGGTCCCTAGAGTTTTGGCATCTCTTATGTCTGCATACTCATCTGATAGAATATCTGCATTTGCCTTCTTGTTTTAAGTGGAATGAGGTAGTAGCTTCAAAAACTCATAAGAAAATTTTCTCTTTCCCTTAGCATCTTCATCAACATCATCATTTCTCCCACTGGAGGAGGCTACGGTGATTGCTTTACTCATTTTGTTCAGTTTAGTTCAGTTTTGTTTTGTTCTGCTTTCCACTTCTTTTCACCAATATTGAAACAAATCTATTCTCAGAAACCATATTCCTCCTCTGGAACGCACATAAGACAATTCAAAAACATTGAAATCCTAGAGTAAATCACTTTTAATTCAACGAACTTCACTAAATTAACACTTTCTTTTGGACACAGAAAACCTAGCAAATTCTTTTGCTCTAGAATTCTAAAGGCAAAGTAAATTAGAATAAGTAATGATATCATCCTTTTATGGCAAAATTATACAAGGTACATAGCTCATTATCTGAAAATTAATTACTTCCACCTTCAAATTTGCATACTGTGTCATTAGTCCAATTCCTAGCTGTAGCCTCTAAGTGTGACAGGAAATCAAATTCAAATGAGTGCATTTAGAGTAAAAATCCTTATAAAATTTGAACAGAATCACCTTTTGATATAATTGGCTCTCTTTTAGACATCTCAACTACTTTTCCCATGTAATCATTAATTCTCTACATCCTATTGGCTGATGATTTTAGTAATGTCATGTTAGCAACTACCTTTACCCTTTTTTCGCCTTAACTATTGCTTTTCTTATTTGGCGACTACATGACTATGCATTGTCTCCTTATCACTGAATAAATCTCTTAACCTTAGTTTCTTTTCAAGACCTGGTGACAACAAGGTTCTTTCATTTTACTTTAACTATGGTTCACTTCTAGCAACCTCACGACTAAGGGAATCCAAGTCGCTGAAAGAATTTCTTAACTAAAAGTTTTTTAAGAGACCTCGCGACCATAGCCTTTGTCTCTTAATCACTGAATAAATATTCACCTATCAAATCTTATGAGTGACTCCATGACTACCATTTATCTCATTTTAATCTTGTGGTTGTCACCGAGTCTTTGATCTTTTAACTTAACTCACTTCATATCTAGAGACCTCACGACTCATTGTTTTCTAACTCATCACTAACCTGATCTAATTTGGAGACTGCACGACTATAGAAAATCCAAGTGGCCAGACACTTTGCCTTAACCCATGATTTGTTCCATGACACCGCAAACAAAGACTTTGTCTCCATGTCACCATAAAATATTTAAAAGGTAAATATTACTTGGAGACTTTGCAACTGAAAGAAATCGCTAAGTTTCATGACTTTTAAAAGAATATTCTTTTCTCTCAGAGACAACCCGCCTAAGGTGAATCATTGAGTCTCATAATCAAATGGAATATTCATTTGGTATCAAGAGACTAGGCAGCTAATCTTAAAAGGCACATGACTTATTATATAACTTAAGCTTTCAAAAAGGTAACTCGAAAATATAAACCTGATTAACACTTTTAGGGCTTTTGACATCTTTGCATACAATGAAACTTAAGACATATGGTTTTTTACCATTTCTCTAGATTTTGGCCTAAGAACATGGAATTTTCTCAGGGATTTTGTAATTTCAGACATATTTTCAGCATTTGGGCAACTCTCAATCATGAGGACGTCAAAATTTTTAGGGGAAACACTAGGACTGGAAATACAACCAACAGTGGCTCTATCTGAGGATGGCTAAACATAGTTTATGACAAAGAATCTCAGAATCTCTGGTTGCAGACCACATCAAAAAATGAGAGCAACGCCGACTAACCTATTACAGAAGGGAAACACACAACTAAAGGAAAATATTTACAACATGATACATACTTACTTGTGCATGAACTTTGATCCTTAATTGAAAAAAAAGGTTGAGAAATTTCCCATGCACAGGCAACTCAAAGTCTTCATAATTCATATTCTTTAACAGATAGGAATCCTTTCCATAGATTTGTGATAGTTCCAAGCCATAAAGACTCAAATTTTTTGTGTTTTCCTTTATCTTCTTCTCTTACATTCCACTAAAGAACTAGGTCATCTGGTTGGAATTTTCTTTCAGTAGCCCTTCTATCAAAAAGTTATTTCATTTTCTTCTGTAACTTAATGTTTTCTTTCTGGCTATTTCTTCTTGTTTCATCCAACTCTACCAACTCGATCATTCTATTTTGTATAGTGTCAAAAACATCTAACTATTCTCCTTGCATGAATTGGTATACTGGTAACAAATTATTGATAGGCATTCTTGATTGTAAACCATATACCAACTCAAATGGAGACTTTCTTGTTTCTCTCTTAATTGTTATCCTATCAGCCCAAAGTGCCAGCTTTAATTTAGTATGTCATGCTCTTTTATTCTTTTCAAGAATCTTTTTTAATATCTTCAAAATACTTTTATTACTAGATTCAGCTTATCCATTTGGCTTTGGATGATATGGAGATGAATATGATATTGTAATCCCATATTTCTCATAGAATTCTATTATTTCCTCTGATCTAAAACACATGGCATTATCCATTATCAATTTTTAAGGTACACAAAATCTGGTCATAATATTTTCCATTAGAAATTCAGTGACAACCTTGCTTGTTGCCTTTTTTGTAGGAATGGATTCAATCCATTTGGTAAAATAATCCATGGCTACAAGTATCCAACTGTGTCCTCCACTAGATTTCTCTTGAAATTCAACAATGAAATCAATTCCCCACATAGTAAAAGGGGCTTTAGTACTTACTGGGTTTAACAACAGGGCTCCTAAAAATTTGAGCTTATTTGAGAACCTTTGACAAGGCTCACACTTTCTGAAATATACAAATGTATCTCTGAATAAACTGGGCCAATAGTACCCAGCCCTTAAAATATTGTGGGCAGTAGTCTTGGCAGAAAAATGACCTCCACACTCCCCTACATGTATTTCACTTAAAACTTTCTCAGATTGACTTTTATCTAGACATAACAACAATACACCATTTCTATCTTTCCAATATAGGCTTCCTTTGATTAAGGTGTATTTTTGGGCTTGCAATCTAAGACTTCTCTTTTGATTATTAGTCATAACACTAGGACACTTGGCATTTTTTAGGAAGTACACAATATCAACATAAAATGGTTGTCTTTCTATACTTGTAACAGTTTGATCATGTGTCTCTCTATTATTTACTTGCACCAAATCCAAGTTTTCCTCTATCATGAGTTTTGCCAAACCTTGGCCTCTTATTAACCTTGTAATATGGATTTCAAGATTGAATTCCTATATTCTATTTATCCACTTACATCTCTTACCAGTAACTTCTGACTATGTAAGAATATCTTTCACTGCTAAATGAGGAACATATGCTTGCACCTTGGCACAGACCAGATATGGCCTAAAAGATTTTACAGCTTTAACTAAAGCATAATCCTTCTTCTCCATCATCTCATAATTAAGTTCTGTATCCTAGAGAGACTTACTATAAAAAGCTATTGGATGTTCAAATCCTTGTTCATCTTTTTGTAGTAAAATAGTAGCAATTGTATGATAAGATGCAAATAAAAATAGAGAAAAGGGCTTACTATAATCTGGAGATTTTAGAACAGGAGCCTCTTGCACTGCCTTCTTTATTTTCTCAAATGTCATTTGAGATTTTTCATTCCAATTAAATTTTGCATCTTTCTTTAGCAACTTTATAATAGGTTTGACAATCTCTGCAAAGTTTTCTATAAACCTCCTAACAAAATTAATCATTCTTAAGAAAGATTGAACTCCTTTTAAGTTTTTTGGAGCAATGACCTTCTGGATTGCTTCTATTCTCTCAGGGTCTATTCTCACTCCATCCTTAGACACTATGTGTCCCAGCAAATTTCCTTCTTGTACTGCAAAATGACATTTTTTAGGATTTAATGAAACACCATATTCTAGAGCTTTATTGAAAATTTTACCTAGGTGTTCACAGTGATCCTCAACTTTTTTAGAATATGCAGTCAAATCATCTTGATAAATGACCATGAATAAATCAATAAATTCCTTAAAACAAACATCCATGGCCCTTTGAAAATTCACTCCTGCATTTATCAATCCAAATGGCATCCTGACATAAACATAGGTACCCCAGGGAGTGGTAAATGTAGTCTTGTATTTCTCAGATTCTTTCACTAAAACTTGGTTGTAGCCTGAGAAACCATCCATCATTAACAGAAGCTCACAACCAATTACCCTATGTAACATTGCCTCCATGTTAGGTAAGGAATAATTATCTTTGAGTGAGGCAATATTCAAATTTCTAAAATCCACACATAATCTGATATCTCTATTCTTCTTTCTGACTGGTACCAGATTTGATACCCAAGTGGAGTGTCTAATTGGCTGGATTATCCCAACATATTTTAACTTTATCAATTCTTGTTGTATCTTAGGAGCCAACAAGGGGTTAATAGGCCTTTGTTTTTCCTAAATGGTTTCACATCTAATTTTAGTGGGATTTCATGTTGGAAAAGGTCCTCTCTATAGGCTTTCAAATCCTCATATGACCAGGCAAAGACATGTTTATGTTTCCTTAATAGTTTAATCAAATTTGTCCTTACATGAAAGTCTAAACCTTTTCCAATATAGACAACTTGAGGACTAGTATCTGATCCTAAATTAATTTCTTCTAAGTCCTCAATCTTAGTATTGCTTATCTTTGTTGAGTGATCATTCTGGCTACTACAAAATGCTTTCTTTCTCAACCAAACCCCTAGGAATCTAATTAGAACTTAACTGGATAATCTCATTCCCCAAAATATAGTATTTTCCATCATCACTTTCTAGCAAAGTACTACAATCTATGCTCTGGTTCTCATAATGGTCTAGACATTACATGAACCTCAAAATATCTTGGTCATCCTAAAAAACTTACCAATTGTATATGTTATCCCGAACAACTGGCCTTGTCTTGACTTCCAGTATTGACACCCCATGTAAGGTCAAATCATCAATTTTTAGAGCAACATTTACCAAGAAATCTGACATTATATTATTTGACCTTTCTATCTAGCTTATATCGAAGGCATCAAACATTTCAATTTGATCCCAAATAGCATATTTATACATTTTTAACCTGTCATTTTTTACTACATATTTGGATCTAATTTGGGCTACCACCAATTCAGAGTCACCATAAACCTTTAAACATTTAATTCCACATTTGATTGCAATTTCTAGCCCTAAAAAAAAAGCCTCATATTTCACAGTATTATTTGTACATTGGAAGGATAATAAAAAGGAATATTTAAAAGTTGTACCTGATGGAGATATCAGTAACACACCAACTCCTGACCTTTCTCTAGAGAAAGCTCCATCAAAACATATTTTCCACAATCCATCACTTTGTAAACTTAACTCTTTGACCAGAGGATCAATATTTTCATTCTGATAATAAAGTTTTCTCCTCTGTACTCTGAAATTTTCCATATCCATATCAATGCAACAATTAATGTTAATGTCTTCAAATATTTCTATCATTTGAGGAGTTCTACCCTCCCTTGACACTTTAACATTATCTCCAGCAATGTTGAAATTAGCATATGATAAATCACTTTGTATACTAGCTCCCCTTGAAGCACTCCACTTTCTTGATAGCAGCATCTCATAGTGTGGTGGTATAACAACAACAAGAACATTCATAGTCATTACCACATCAGGACATATAGCTAATTTATAAGGCATAGCCTCAATGGTACCAATCACAGGGACTTCCCTAGAGTCCATTTCTTGACACCTCCCATGAGGAGTGTCAACTTGTAATCCCATAGACCTCATAATTTCCATTGGCATAATAGTATTAGATGCTCCTGAATCCATCATACAATTTTTTAGTATCCTTCCATTAATTATCACTCAAAGGAAAAATGGGTCAACAACTTTTGGGGAAGAAGTTGTATTTAAGAAAACTTGAGGAATCTCAGAGGTTAATACTTCAACTTCTTTCCGTTTGTTAATTGGTTTCTTGTCAACATTCTTTGAATTTTGGACTTTCATTATGGGCACATTGTTTAATAATGACAACACCTTTTCCTTATGTTCTTTAATTCTCATCATTTCTAGAAATGGCACCTTCACAGTTATTTGAGATAAACAGTGACCCATATCTAATGGAGTATATTTCACATTTGAGGATTTTGATTTTTCAACAGTAATGTTATTTTCCTCAATATGCACATTCAAAGTTGGTTCTTTTAACTTTTAACTTTCTATCTTAAGAGAAGAATTAGCTGTTTCTTTCTTTTTTTATTCTCCTTCTTGTACAACATTTGGTTCTAAGGCTTTTGTTATAATTTTGACCTTAGGCTTATTTTCATTTTCCCCAGGTCCTTCCTTCTTCTGTACATATTTGGTGTCTATATTGTTTTCTTTTATAAGGACACTAGATGGTTGACTACCAGTACCACCAACTACTATGTTTCTCAAATGGTAGTTGTTTCTAGCATTGTTCACTAAATTTGCAATAATCCTAGCTTTCTCTTCATCTGAATCCTTTTCTAATAAGTGAAAGATCTTGATTGTTTTGAGCATAAAATATTATATGGTCATCAGTTTCCTCTACTTCACTATCTGATAAAGTTTGTTGATGATGATTTTCTACACTTCTTTGTGAACTATAAGAATCATGATTTTCAATTTCACTATCAAAATCTATATGATGACATGAATAAGTATTTGTCATATTGTGATCACATTGTTCACCTTCATCATTTCCTTGTTCTTCATTTGTTTTCAAATTGAAGGAAACAATACAAAAATTAGGGTTGTGTGGGGCATCACAAGCCTCACACCAAAAATCATCATTGCATAAGTGGACAACATTTTTGTGTAGAGGATCTAGAGTTCTATTATCTAGTTTCTCTTTTCTGAGTGGAACAATAGGATTTCCATCCTTGAACTGAGTTCCATAAGGATGGTTTTACATTCTATTTTGTGGATTATAATTGTTATTATAAGAAGTCCTATTGTTCTGAGGATCCCTAAATTCTTTATACTCTGGTTCTTTTTGGTTACTCGTGCTAAACCTTGAATCATCTCTTCTATTTAATTTACCAGATACCCTTCTATTCATTTCAATATTTACTTCTATTTTATAAGCATCAGTAAGGGTTCTAGGGTTTTTATCCCTAAGAGCATACCCCATTTTAGAATCAAAGGCATTTAAATAAGTTTCTAGACATACCTCTTCATCCAGCCTTATTTTCTGAAACAATATGTGCATTGCTATTTGAAATCTAGTATTAAACTCAGTGACCTCTTCATTGTAATTCTTTTTGATTTTATTGAATTTATTCAACAAGAATCCCTTGTTTTTCTTGTCACCATACTAATCTTTAAATAATTCAATCAACTCATCCATGGAAGCAATAGAACCATTAGAAAGGCTCCTAAACCATTCTCTAGCATCCTCTACTAGAGACTGAACAAAAAGTTTCATTAACACATCCTCATGAGTGATATTTAAGTCATCAACAAAATCAATGAATTTTCTTAAATGTGTTTCACAAGAAATAACATTATTACCTACAAAATTTGGGAGCTTTTCTCCTATATCAACCACATCTTTTGCAAATGTATTGCGGTATCTAGGGATACCAATGAAGTTAAACTACTTGTACCTTTCAGTATGTAATGGTTTTCTTTGAAAATTATCATTGTCCTTAAAGGTAGTGGCTTTTGCTTTAGAAGATGTTGCACCTTCTGTTCCAGCATGAGAATACTTATAAGACTAAAAAATATCTATCATCTTCTTCATTTCAATTGTTGCAGCTTCCATTTGTGCCTTTTCTAACATTTTCTGCATAGTCTCATTTTCAATTCTTAATTTCTCAAGATCAACATCCAACTTAGACATTTTCTCTACTGGGACCTTGTGAACTTTAGACTCTTCAATTTTGCTTTCAGTCATTTTTTTTTTACCTCTTGTATCATCCTTCTATGAACTAGAAGCTCTATGAGCAAGTGGTATTTCTTGGTCCTTTTGAGACCTCTTTGTATTCCTTGTAGTTTGATATCTTAAAGATCTTCATTTGATTTTTTCAACATCTTTCATTTCATGTTTTTTCCCTTTTTCTAAGCTCCTTTTCCCTTTTCATCTATTGAATAAGGGAAAGATGTTTCATGATGAGTGTGTCTTCTTTAGCAAGCTCATCAGAGGGACCTTCCTCAGATTCTAAACTGACTGTATTTGTTCCTTCCCTCTCACTAGAAGTGGAAGTAGCTATAGATGTTTCTAATACTTTCTCTATAGCTTCTTCATATTCTAAAGTATTTCCATCATAAATGGATTGATTTCTACCTACCTCTCTCCTAGTATTACTTTGTTTTCCTCTCTAAGGAGTCTCATCTAATTTTCTTGGTTTTGTTTCTTTCTCCAAGACATTTCCATTCTTGAAGTTGAAGCGAATCCACCATCTAATGGAACTTTAGGATTCCTTCTTTCTTTTGATCTAGTATTCATTATGAAAGATAATTTCTTAACTTTTCACTGATCTCAGAGATTTAGCTTTAGAGTCACCACGCAACAAAATTTAGGGATAAATGAATGAATACTTGTCAAAATGACTGTAACAACTATAACTGGTATTGTATTATCCTTTTGACCCCTTAGAGATTCTAAAAATTACTAACAAAGTTTTACAATCTCTTTCCCCAGCAGAGTCGCCAATTTTTTAGGTTTTTCTCTTGCAAGGCCTCTAAAATGATTGAATACTTGATTAACTCTATGACTCCCAATGCCTTGAAACTCTAATTAAAGAAAGAGAAAACACTAATTGATGAGGTATTTTGATAACACTAGGGATACCTATTATCACGTCCTTCTTTTTTGAGATCCACTGACTCAGGCAAGTTTTACCTATGATTGATTATTGACCTGACAGTATCTTTAGAGTGGATTTTTAATTATGTGTTGAAGGCTCTGGTCTTATATAGACAAATAGATAACAATGCAGATAACTATGGTTATTCTGAGGAAAGGTTTAACAATCTAAATCATTATCTTGATAATGACAGACAACAACATGATAAGGAATTTCATCCTTCTTTCCTTTTATAATTCTTATGAATTTAGGAGGAGAAACCTATTTGATTTTCTCTTTAAGAAATCAACAAACTCAAATTGTAAACTCTATAAGTACAATTGATTTTGAATATATGCTCTTTGTGTAAATGTGACTGATTTTGAATAGTTTTGAATATTTGGATGATGATGGATCACTTAACAGGTTCTAGACCAGTGCCTGTCCTTGGGCTACAAAGTCAAAATATATAAATCCATAGAGATAAACAAATAAGAATACTATAGGATGCATTACAACCTACATACAACTCAGATAAATTTCCTTACAAATTACCCCATCACTCCCACAATGCTATATCAAATCCTCAATCACTGCTGTACTATTTGAAACTACTAACAAAATTTAATTCTCCCCTTAGAAGAAACTTGCAAATAATTAGATAACTACCTTATAGCCAATATGTTAAACATGCCTTAAAAATTAAACATGAAAGAGTACACACAATAAGAAAAGAGACAACATCAATATAGAATAAAGTTGAACTATATTTTATTCATAAATTTCTACTTTGATACATATAAAAGCTAAGAGCTCAAAAACACAGACTGAAATCTAGAAGCCTATCTTGCAATTATATTTCATCCCTTTTAAAAATATTACAATTGATCTATTTATAGGTATAAACCATCTTGGAATCCTTAAGATAAGGATGCAACAAGCTTTGGATGGTTTAAAAAACCTAACCTTAAAATTTGTAGAAAAGACAAAAAAGAAGAGTGACCCAAGTAGTGGAAAGACAAAAGTAGAGGATAAAATTTGATCTACTTCTTGTCTTCATGTGATCTTTGACACCTTTGTTTTTTGTACTCCCAGGATAGTTTCTAATATTCTTTAATGATGACTAAACTTCTTGTTCTCCAAGAAACTATGTATTTGATCCTCAAACATTCTTTTATTCCTCAAAAAGTCAATTGTGGCAGCATTCTTCTTTTCTGTCCTTATATGAACTTCGGCACCTTTGTCTGATTATGTTCAGGATAGCATCAAATTTTTGTATTAAGACCAAGTGAATACCATTATAGGGTAACCTACACTTTTCTTTTATGATTGCTAACCTTCCTGTGCTCATAGATTAGGTGCCAAGTGTCCCCTTTTTCACTCTTCATGCAAGGCATCAACATCCACTGTAGCAGCCTTCTTTTTCTTTGGCTTTGTCTTCAAGTCCCATGCTACCACATCACCTTCTGTAGGCCAATTAAAGCTTTGAATGCTTTGCAATTGTGCCTTTTTCCTCTCCCATCCACTAGTAGAATTTGGGCAATAAATGACCAGGTGACTAAAACTTTTAGTCATGTGACTAAAACTGATCATGTTCTAACTTTTTTTTGCAATTCACAAATGTAAATGACTAAATAAATGACCAATTTGGTCATCGACTAAAATCACAACTAAAATGACTAAATAAATGACCAATTTGGTCATCAGGTAAAATGACTAAATAAATGACCAATTTGGTCATCGGGTAAAATGACCAAATAAATGACTAAACAATTAGTCACCCTT
>MU227706.1:382830-428614 GCA_018584345.1 Thuja plicata | reverse complement strand
TGATTAATTGGGTGGAATCATATCTATTGAGTCTTCACCATCTTCGTGATCTTCCTTCATTAGGTTAGTCCCTGTTTCTTTAGAGAAACTATCCATTGAGGTTAGGAATTCTTAATGCTAATGTATGAGACAAAAGGTTGCATCTAGCATCTATATATAAATTATTCTAACATAAGAAAGTGCAAGTTCTTATATCCTGATAGTTGAAATCTTGGGAGAGTTACATGTTCTTTATTCCCATTTGAAAGAAAGTATTTAGGTAATCCTTGGGTGAATGATGCCCCTAGACCCAAGTCAGTAGTGCAAGGTTTGGGGAATGGCTCCAAGGTTTGGGTTGTCCCTAAACTTCATCAGGCATTCTCTCTTCAGTATGTTTCAGAATTGCTATGTATTTATTATTTATTTCATTTTTTATATTTGCTAGTCAAAATTTCTAATTCTCTTCAAGTTTTAGATATAAAGAATATTTTTTCTTTTTATTATGCAATACGAGATAAAAGCATCTCTTATTTGGATGATCTATATTGTTTTAGTCTTTAGATGAACTATAAATGCTTCTTTATTTTTTGCAATTCTAAAGTTGTCACCTTTAGTCCTGAACATAAAAAAGAGAAGTGAAATAGTAATGAACAATAATTTTGGTCTTTCTAATTTAGAGTCTTATGATTATACTATATTTGTGGCCTTTCATTACCTATGTAATTAATATAATGTGTTTTTCTTTTTCTTTTTGCAGAAATGTGTTGATAAACTCAAAGAAGGGGATAAAGTTAAGGTGTTGGATCCATATGATGGTGATGTTGTGGGCATTGGGCAGATTCACTCCCTATCTATTTTACATAGAATCAACTTGAAAGGAACAGAAGATGTAAATGTAAACATTTTAAAGGTTACAAGTAACGTACCCATTGCTTATGAAGACAAAATAGATGGAGCTGTTCGTCTGAAAGAGAAAGAGGGAACCTTCACATGGTGGCCACTAAAATATTTGCAAAAAATGACATAGTTGGTCAACATGTTTATCATGTACTAGTTGTTAGACATCTTGGCTCAATATTTTATATTTGAGACAACTTTGATATTTTTTATATTATATTTACGTATATACTCTTTAGATAAATTCGACATCTTACATATATATTTTGACATTGCATACTTTGAATATGATATTTTTTTGATATTATAAAATTTAATATGATATTTTTTTGGCATTATAAAATTTAATATGATATTTTTTTGGCATTAGTTCAAGTTTAATATGATATTTTTTTGACATTCTAAAATTTATGCTATTTAAAATACTTTTCATTTTATGACTAAATAAATGATTAAATATACGACTAAATTAATGACTACTTCAACGAATAAATATATGACTAAATATACGACTCAATAAATGACTCAATAAATGACTAAATTAATGACTAAATATATGACCAAATATATGACCAAATATACAACCAAATATACTACTAAATAAATGACTAAATAAATGACTGAATAAATGACTAAATTAACCAAATATATGACTAAATATACGACTAAATAAATGACTAGATTAACTAATTATATGACCAAATAAATGACTAAATAAACTACTAAATTAATGACTAAATTAAACAAATATATGACCAAATATATGACCAAATATATGACTAAATATATGACTAAATTAATGACTAAATAACTAAATAAATGACTAAATTAATGACCAAATCAATGACCAAATCAATGACTAAATTAATGACTAAATCAATGACCAAATCAATGACCAAATTAATGACTAAATTAATGACCAAATAAATTACCAAATGACCAAATAAATGACTAAATATATGACCAAATCAATGATCAAATAAATGACTAAAATAGTTTAGTCATAAATTTGGTCGCGAGATAAATGACCGGCAATAAACTACCAGTGGTCACGTGACCAAATTTGGTCATTTATCTACAATTTTTGGTAGTTTATTTGGTCATATATTGCTATTTTTGTACTAGTGATCTGACATCAGTTATACCTTTAACATCCACTATAAATTTGTTGATGTTAGTTTCTGTCTTGAAAGCTTCATCTAAAATCCTATTATAGCTTTCCATATCTGAATCTGAATCTGAAATAAATGCCTCTTTATTAGGTAGCATGGTGTCAAATTCACTTTTACAGGCCTCCAAGGTCTTAATCTGATCATCCTCTCCCTTGATTGGAGGAATGAACTAGTTAAAACTTGATCCCAAGAGGCTGATCTTCACATCAATCTGATTCAAATTTCCTTTGAAAAAAGGTAAAGCCACATTTATTTTCTCAATCTCATCCCCTACCTCTGTCACAATCTCTAGTAAGTCTGGCTTATGTGGCTGGAAATAAGCCAACTTTTCAAATAGTTGTACCCTACTTGACCAAGTTATGAAAAAAATATTCAAAATGGAGATGTACCCTATCACCTCAACATGTAAAGTAGGTAATTTCTTATATGCATTTAGGATTATATCAGTTTTATCTTTTAAGATATCAATCCTATGCTGAATTATATTCAAAAATGCATTTATGGCAATCTCATTACCCTTTTTAGCCACATCCTCTATTTTTTCTTCTTCCTTTATTTCAACCTTTTCCTCTGTATGTGGAGGCTGCTCTGAGGGTACATATACAACTTCTAGCTTTTCTACCAATTGTTTGGTCAATTCAGCAATTATCCTATCTTGTTCATGAATCTTGATTTGGCATAATTCTCTCTCCTTAGCTAGGGCACTATCCTCATCTACTAAGGTTTCACACCTTTCAAACAATTGCTTTGTCTTATCCTCGTTCAAATGTGCCTAGTGTGTCATTATTTGGGAAATCTCTAAATCACCTCTGTTCTAAACTGACCACACCATTTGGTTCATCACCATGCTCTCTTGAATATTCAACAATTGGGGCTTCTGATCTCTAGGAAATAGACTCCACATAGAAAATTCTTGGGAATTTGGACTATATACAAATCCTTTGATCATATCACCAATTTGGATCTCAGTTGTCATCATTAGGTTTGGTTTCTTTCTCCTTTGGTCTTTTATAAATGCTGAGGCTAAATCCTAGCCTTCAGCAAGCAACATTCCACTTTCCAAAACTAATTTCTTGGCCTCTTCAGGAGTAATATCCTCAATTTTAGGATCATATGTTTGTAGAGATAAAAGAGCCTCATTTGTCACTACTTCCTCACCAGCTAATCTCAACTGCTCTTTAATCTATTTGTGCTTAAGCCATCTGAGGAAATCCTTGAATTCATCAGTTTTTATGAAATCGTCATCTTTTAAAAACTGTTACTGATGGATTAGTCTCTCATCTATACATGTTCTCAGAGGCAACTCTATGTCCTCTTCCATTTCTTGCTGTAATTTTTTCCCTTTTCTTATTTCTTTTCTCAGATTATGATAATAAGCCCTGTTACCAGGAATAAGGGCACTTACTCTATCTTTTTTCCTCTCTCTTCTCTCAAAAGTTGAGCATGAGAAGACTAACCAAGATCAATCTTCTACCTCTTTAGGGAAGGTTCATCTATACTCTCCAACTCTATTTCCTTGGTTAAATCAATGGTGATCATTTCACCTGCTGCCATTGCTTGTTCACTTGCATGTGGTGGCTGATCCATTGGAGGTGGTCTTGGATTTGAATATCCTTCATCACTATCCTCCACATATTCTGAATCAGAGTGTTTAGGCTCTTCTTGCCCTTTTCCTTTCACATATAGGTGATTCTCCAATTGTTCACATAAGGTATGATGATTTTTCAACATAGCTTCAATTCTATCAAAATAAGGCAAATTAGGGAAGAAACCTCCAAATGCCACTCCTCTTCTCTTCACTTGTTTTTCCAAATACAATAGTTCTTGGATTTTATCTCTTCTCAGCTTCACCTCCCCTTCATCAATAATATTTCTTGTAGCATCTTCCTCCACACATTCACCATGTAGATAAGTGTTAGGAATGGTGGGAGTGAGGAGTTTCTTAGCTCCTGCAATGAAATCTTCTGTATCAATATACCTATATAAGGCAACACCCATCTTGTAATCATTCAGCCAATTGCATACTAAGTCAATGGCCTTCTTGAAAATTGTAAATTGATATATATTGAATTATCTAGGGGTAAATGCCCCCTTCCTATGAGGTGCAAGGTGTTCATTATCAGTTAACATAAACTGCCAAATGAATTCCATTGCAGAAATTCTTGTTGGTACATGATATGGTAAAATATGAGCGGGATGAGAACATCCATAGACTTTAATCATTGTAAAATTGCTCTCCAAATAGAAGTCACCCCAGTTATGGTCTCCCTCCCATTTTCCTACATAATGACAGGGTCTTAGCAGTTGTAACACCCTCACTGGGAGCCTAGTTTTGTTCACTCCTAAACTTTGCATCAATGGGTAAACTATGCAATTCTCAAATCCGCAAAAGTCACAGTCTTTGGCAGTGAAATTCCAAATTTTAATCCAAAACTATATAGGGTTGGGCTGATTGTAATATAACCACTGAGGGTTCAAATTTGACAAATCCATAAAATTATAATTGAAATGCAACAATAGATGCATTATGATTGAATAATGCAAGAATTTAGACTCCTCCTTTTGAATGGCAACAAACCCCTCATGCATCCCTTTGATGATATACTGGATGTAGTCATAGCTGGTGCTGGAGTGTACATCCTGTAAGTCTAAGACCATCATGAGACTCCCATCACCAATTGTCACAGCTCCTCCATCCTTTCCCAACACTCTGTAATGGGTATATGCAATGTACTTGATATAGAAATTTAAATCCTTGTAACAGTAAGGTGCAGTTCCTAGTATAGGGGAAATATGGTCTCTAACCTCACTAAGGATGTGCCTCTTCAATTGAGTCCTATCAACTCCACATTGTAGCCTATAAATTTCCTCTTTCCTAGGGAGGTTAATCTCAGTGGACATTGTGCTATATAGGACAAAAGCTTGGATGAAAAAATTTCTATTAAAGGCTAACAACACAGTGCCATCATTGTTTTTAATTGTCTTTGTTAATGGGTCATAATGATGTGCTAGTCCTAGGAATAGGTCTACATCTACAAATACATCAAGAACTAACAACCTATCTAATCCACAAGTCCAAGGGTTTGAAATAGGCATAGCTTTATCATAGTTTTTGTAAAAGTAATTGTAAAGAGAAAAACCTGTGGTCCCTAGAGTTTTGGCATCTCTTATGTCTGCATAATCATCTGATATAATATCTACAATCGCCTTCTTTTTTTGAGTGGAACCAGACAGAAGCTTTAGAAAATCATAAGAAAAGTTTCTCTTTCCCTTAGCATCTTCATCAACATCATCATTTCTCCCTCTGGAGGAGGCTACGCTGATTGCTTTACTCATTTTTCTTAGTTCAGTTCAGTTATGTTTTGTTCTGCTTTCCACTTCTTTTCACCGATATTGAAACAAATCTATTCTCAGAAACCCTATTCCTCCTCTGGAACGCGCATAAGACAATTCAAAAACCTTGAAATCCTAGAGAAAATCACTTTGAATTCAACCAACTTCACTAAATTAACACTTCTCTTTTGGACATAGAAAACCTAGCAAATTCTTTCACTCTGGAATTCTGAAGGCAAGGTAAATTAGAATAGCAATGATATCATCCTTTTATGGAAAAATTTTACAAGGTACACAGCTCATTATTGGAAAATAAATTATTTCCTCCTTCAAGTTTGCATACTTTGTCATTAATCCAATTCCTAGCCGTAACCTCTAAGTGTTACAGGAAATCAAATTCAAATGAGTGCATTCAGAGTAAAAATCCTTATAAAATTCAAACAGAATCACCTTTTGATATAATTGTCTCTCTTTTAGACATCTTAGCTACTTTTCCCATGTAATCATTAATTCTCTACATTCCTATTGGCCGATGATTTCAGTAATGTCATGTCAGCAACTACCTATACCCTTTTTTCACCTTAACTGTCACTTTTCTTATTTTGCAACTACACGACTATGCATTATCTCCTTATCGCTGAACAAATCTCTTAACCTTAGTTTCTTTTCAAGACCTGGCGACAATGAGCTTCTTTGATTTCACTTTAACTATGGTTCACTTCTAGCGACCTCGCGACTGAAGGAATCCAAGTCGCTGAAAGAATTTCTTAACTCAGAGTTTATTAAGAGACCTCATGACCAAAGCCTTTGCCTCTTAATCGCTAAATAAATATTCACTTATCAAATCTTATGAGTGACTCCACAACTACCATTGATCTCATTTTAATCCTATGCTTGTCACTAAGTCTCTGATCTTTTAACTTAACTCACTTCATGTATGTAGACCTCACGACTCATTGTTTTCTAACTAATCACTAACCTGATCTGATTTGGAGACTGCACAATTGTGGAAAATCCAAGTCACGAGGACACTTTTCCTTAACCCATGATTTGTTTCGCAAAACTGTGACCAAAGCCTTTGTCTCCATGTTGCCATAAAATATTTAAAAGGTAAATATTACTTGGAGACTTCACGACTGAAAGAAATCACTAAGTCTCGTGACTTTTAAAAGAATATTCTTTTTTCTCAGAGACAACCCAACTAAGGTGAATCACTGAGTCTCATAATAAAATGGAATATTCGTTTGGTATTAAGAGACTAGGAGACTAATCTTAAAAGGCACATGACTTATTATATGACTTAAACTTTCAAAAAAGTAACTCAAAAATATAAACCTGATTAACACTTTTAGGGATTTTGACATTTTTGCATACAATGAAACTTAAGACATAGGGTTTTTTACCATTTCTCTGGATTTTGGCCTAAGAACATGGAATTTTGTTAGGGATTTTATAATTTGAGACATATTTCCAGCATTTGGGCAACTCTCAATCATGAGGACATCAAATTTTTTAGGGAAAACACTAGGACTGGAAATACAACCAACAGAGTCTTCATAATTGCATTTTTGACAATTGCATGGGATATAAACAATAAAGGAGAAGCATTAAATTAATTATGAGCTCCAAATTAATTCAATTTTCTTCTTCTAAATCAATTTAATTACATCATCTATATTACTGATATACATCGTTCCACATCCATAGCATACATTTTTCTTTCATAAAAAAAAAGCCACAAGAAAATACCAAAACAAAGCATCCATGTATTGCATTTTTACTTTTACATCTTAAAGTGCATCCATACATCTATTTTGCATAAATAAAAATCATAAGAAACATACATTTGCATCTTCACATAAGTATCATTTAAAACATATTTATATTAGTAATCAAATCAAATCATAAAATGATGTCATCATCTAAATCTAACTCATCAACAGACCAAGATATCATCACATGTGCAAATCACATCTATCACATCTATCAAAGGAAAGAAAATTTATGAAACATATCAGAATCGGGAAGGTGCATCAGATATATATATCACCAATTGGTACCGATCAGAATATGGAACAAAATACATAAAGAGTATCAGAATATTAGTGAGCCAGAATGAATCCAATATATATGTAGGAATGTCATATACAAAAGTGGATCTCAGTAGGATCGAAATGTGCAATGTGAACTCATATATACAAAATATGACAATATACATCAGCTTTGGCTCCCCCCTCTCCCTAATTTGGAGAAGGAGGAGGAGGTACAAATGGAGGAGGAGGAGGCATCACCCCCTCAAACTTCTGGGCTAACCGTGAAAAAGATACTGCCCTCTACCCCTCTAGCACTGTTGCATGATAAAGAGCATAATAGTATGTGGCTCTCTATCCCTGATGAGTAGTTGTATGGGCTTTTACATCCCTCTCTACTTAGAGTCTCTCCATTTGCCTATCTCTATCTGTAAGTAAGACATCTGATATAGCCAATCTAGACTCTGTTGCTATAACCCTAGCCACTGCTGCTGTCGCTCTGGCCTCTAAAGATGTAATATGAGCCCTCAGGTGCTCTATCTCCTACTCACATCTAGAAAGAGGATCTCCATCTCTACCTGTATCCTAGTCCTAAGACCTATCCTATCCCTTGTCCTATGGTCTAACTTGTGACCTCAGCTGCCTCTATCTCTACTGATCCCTAGTAAGGAGCAGACCAAGATCTCTCTAAGGGGATACAAATCTAAAGTGGGTACACCGACCCTCCTCACTCCCATTGGCAACCTTTGCATGGACACCCACTGCACCACCACCCCTATCATCTCCATCATCACCATCATTAGGAGGAGGATGCCTACCATCTCTGCCATCTCGGCCACCATCCCGACCTCCATGTCTACTAGGGGCCCTGTCTCTCTGTGGTCCTCTCCTCCCTCTGGTAGGATGATCCTCAGGATCATAATCTAACAACTCCTCTATACACGGGATAACCTCCTCTGGAACAATAAAATGAGGAAATGGGTACTGGAGCAGCTCTATGACATATCCATCTGAAACACCTACATCAGGAACACCAAGGTAGAGATCCCAATCTACTCCCACCATATCATGAATCTCCTAGTGCATTGTCTCATACCTCATTTGAGCACCCCACAATGTTGTCTCATCCCAGATCTGTGCATAAATAGTGATATCCTGTATCCTTCTCGCTTGTCAGCCATACTATCTCAGCACTCCGGTATGAATGAACCGCTCTATAACATATATAGTCCTCCCTATGAGATATCAGCTCTGAAATAGATAAGGTACCTGTCGTGCATCCGCAGTTCACTCCTCGCAATCTAAATATGGTCTCCAAACAACCTTAGTCATGTCATCAAAAGGACAGTGCCTGTACTCAACCTTACCAAGATGGGGCTGCTGAATGAGACCTGCATACATGTATACATAGGGCTGCTTAGGTGCTCTCTATCTATCTATAATCGGCCATGTAACAGGGATGTGCTCCTATGCCAGATCTGAAGAATAAGAATACCAATGGTCATGCTCCAAGTATAATGGTATACTATCTCATGAAGATCTCGATATATATGGGCTAAAATACAACTGCCCCATGCCAATCTCTACCTATGGGTGACCATCTACTCCAACATGTCTACCCACCCAACCATGAACCCATGCTGACCTCTATCAGGCATTAGGATGCCACCTATTAGGCCTACTAAGTATACAGATAAACGATCGTAATAATCAACCATATAATCCCATGACAGATATCTACAGTCAATAGTGTCATCCTGGAAATATCACCATGCAGCACCAATTACCACATCAGCCATCGAATCAAAATGTACCTCAGCACCAATCATCAGAACTTGAAGTATCCACCATACATCCTCTAGAGTCACAGTGATCTCCCCAGTCGGCAAGTGGAAGGTGTTGTGCTCTAAGTGCCATCTCTCAGCAAGAGCAGTCAACAACCCTTTCTTTACCCCCATCTCAAGTAAACATATCAAAGAGTGTAACTCGCATCGGATCATGGTAGTCTACTCATCATCTAAAAGCAGTCCAAACAATGCAAGCACATGACCTGGGTAGGTGCCGCAAAATGCGACTACCTCCAACTTGGTTTTTTTTGACAAAAAAAATGATATATCAATCTCCTATCTACAACAAAGATACAGGTTCCTAATCAGATAAGTACTTCCAGGTTCACGGCACGCAAACCTGTCCAAAAGATTAACTTTCTAAGTCTCATAACAGGATGCGATTATGAATCGGTAGGGTGCAATCTCCTTTCCTGGATACAATCCTAGAAATATAGGATGCAATGGAGACCCCAGGGTGCAATTCCCAAAATATAGGATGCGACCCTAAATACTGGGTACAAGCTTAAGTGGACAAGGTACGATACAGAGGCAAAAATCAACTAAAATGAAGACAAAGACAACACAACTAGATGTGATCCAGAGTATCCTAGATACGACACAAGAATCTAGAAAAACCATATGCGATCCAGGGTATACCAGATGTGATATAGGTTTTACAAGTTGTGATCCAGAATACTAGATGCGATTCAAAATTCATTTGTCTATAAAAACTACAAAACTGCATGAAATTGAATTTTACAAAATTCACAAGGTAGTTTTACGAGCACTTACCAGAGGTGGGTAGTCAGCCAGACACTGATGTCAATGGCTCATCTCTAAATGATGCTTCCTCATAGGGACTACATCTTCTCTTGAGAGCTCTCAAATTTACTATGGAGGAAAGTGAAAATGAATAGTAAAATGGTAAATTTTGAGCCTTATATTGGTCTTTTAAGCCATTTAGGAGTTTTGAAACTCCTCCCAGACACCTATAACTACATTTTTGTTCTCTTTTTGATCAATCAAGAACAAAATCGAAGGTTCCTAGGATGTTTTCAGCAGCACAATGCCATTTTTGTGACAGTTCTAAGAACCGTGGATTTGCTCCATTTGTCCCACAAATCTGTCAATACTGCACATTTTATCATAAATCTTGGTCAGACAACACTTTATCAGTCTCCTCACTCGCATTTTAACGTAATAAACTTGGTACTCATGTGTTTATTTTTAAATACACCCTCTTTTTCACTTCTTCTACTCCATTCTTTCTTTCCCTAAACCACTTCCTGCAAGTGATAAATCATTTCAACCTGAGGGATTTATTCTTTTCCTTTGATTTCGTTCTCGAGGGGGCATGATCACACAATCATCAATTTAATTTTTGCTCAAAATAGCATTAAAACAACTTCATTATCAAATAAACTAGGGGCATAAAAGCTTCTTAACTAAAGTCAGAATTGTTGGATAGAAAGCTTTGGTTCTCATAAGTTGGATATCTTGTGTTTCCTCATTTTATAAGATTCTTATTAAGCTCTTGGCAGCTTCATACTAGCTTTTTGGATGACAACTAAGTTCAGAATCAGTATTACCAATCTTTGGATGACAACCAAGTTCGGAATTGGTATCTTTAAGATCTTTTATTAATCTTTGGATGACAACCAAGTTCAAAATAAATTCTATCAGTTTAGTTTGATCAAGTGCGAGGCTGATCTCGTCAACATTTCATTCGACAACAAAAAATGGAATTCTCAATCTTTTTGAAGTCAAAAAAAAAATTAAAAACTTTCTTTGAATCAATACGATGCTCGCACATCAATTCAAAGAGGGGAAAATGTAACCACCTAAATTTGGTTTTTTCCGATTATGGACCCTATTTTCCCTAAGTGTCATCATACCCCCAATTATGTCATGACAATGTTACTTTGGCATAATTCATTTTTAAATCAAATTCAATGTCCTAGGTGATTTTTATCACTAAATTATGTTAACTATTATAGCCATAGAATTCAAATCAATTTAAACCAGCTAAATCAAAAACAAACTCAAACATGGCTATAGTATTTAATTATAAAGGAATTAAATAAACCCCTTAATCAATTGTCCACTTGGAATCAACCCATTCCCCTAGCCCATTTAATTTAATTAAAATGGCTATAGTCCCCTTAATTATTAAAAAGAAATAAAATGCTTAAATAATTAATTCCTATATTTTAAATGAATTAAATAAGTTTAATTCATTTCATTTATATTCCCTTAAACCCCAACCTAACCTATCTCAACCTATTCCACCCTTGCTAATCTAATCCTAATTCTAAATCCCACCCTAACCCACCTCCTAATGTTTTCACATTCCATTAAGGAATGATTAACAACTAAACCCACTTGAGAAAGTCAACTTTCTCAAGCATGACTTCTCTAAGGACCAACTTGCCAAGTTGAGCCTTACACCCTCCCATGCCTCTTAAATGAATTTCATTAATGACCCATTAATGAATATTCCCTCTTTCCCATCCCTCACTAATGCCTAAGGCATTAATGGCTCTTACACCTCATTAATGATCTTAGGGGCTCCATTAATGAATCTTGTCTCCCCTCTCTTTCTCCCATTCCTCTATAAATTGAACGGATTTAGAGCTCATAATAAGCCTCAAATTTTGAATTGTAGTGTTGTTATGCCAAGATTTTGAAGGAATCTCAAAGCATTTTTATGCTACTCATTCCTTCCGAGCATCATGCACACTCCATAATTACTTCCCTATATGGTTATAATGTCCATTTTAGAGTAATATGCATGCTAAATAGTTAAATAGTTGTTTTTAAACTAAATATTTCATGCTAGGTTGTTTATGTCACTGGTATTTAGCATAATCTGAGGGCTTTTATGTTATTTTCTACACTCATCCTAGTTAGAAAGAAATAATTTGATGTTATGGTTTTGTATGCTCATTAATCCTTGTTTCTCACTAACAGAATGACTTATTGAAGTGTTGTGTTGCAAATAACAAGTGCACAAATATACGCACACAGATACACTAGCTAAAGCAGCCAAATCCTGTCAAGAGGATACGGCAATGAAGAATCTTATTGTATGGAAAGGGGAAACTACCATGCAAAATGAGGCAGTAAAAACCCCTCAGCCTGCACCAGGATGGATTGATATCCTTAATCAGGGACCCATGACACCTCCATACTTATCTACACCATTAGTTGTAGGGTTGAGCTTGTACGAGAATTTCGAATGGGAAAGGGCGCAATGGAATTTAGAAAAGGAAAATCTCTCTTCGAACTTTGTATATATTTGATGGAGTCACCTCAAATTTTCTAATCTTTTCTGGTGGAGGCTATGATCAATTTCTTAGATTGTATTATTATATTGCTATGTTCATATGTCTCAACAATAGTTACTCTTATATTGGTTCCACTGAGTTTGGTGTCTATTTATTGATAGCGACTAACTCTTCATTGTCATAGACAATGAAGAGTCCCTCTCTTGATATTCGTTGATGCATTCTTGCTTCCACCTATTTGGAGAACTCAAGAGACTTTCAGAAAATGTAAAGTCACCTTCTTCTTTTCAGATACCAGTTTTATTTCCTTTGATGGAAAGAGCATATAGACATTGATTTCCTCTAATAGAAGTGGATGCAAGTTTGAGTAGATTTTGTGTGGGTTGTCTTTGGATACCCTTTTAGTGTTATTCTGATGTTTTTCATTATTGAAGACTTTCATATTGTCTTCAGTGATTTTTATAGTTAGTGCTTAGTATTATTTGCAAATTACCGAGTGTGCAAGTTTATTTTACTTTGGTGATCTGAGTATTCAAGCATTATAATCTGGACTTATATCAATAAAGATCTTATTCATGGCGTGGCTGGGTTTTTCCCTTGAGTATGAGGTTTTTCCCAAGGTATCATTGGTGTTCTAATGTTCCTGATTTATCAATATTTTATTTTTTGCAATTCTAGTTCCAAATATTAACATGGTATTAGAGCGGATCTAAGTGAAGATCCTCAAACATAATTATACAATAAATGTTTAGGTGATAGAAGTGTATAAAATACATGATCTCAGTTATAGAAACCAATTTTCAAGAGATGTATCAGAGGCGATGATGAATTATCAATGATTATCAGCCAACTCTTGTGATTCCTCTCCCAATGGGTCATGGAGGAGACCTTTATAGTATTAATATGGTGAAAGAGATCATGTTGTTAATAATAGGGAAAGATATGGAGATCAAAATCTGAAAGGAGATTTGAACAATAAGGAGATAAGTTTTTTATGTTTGTACCTTTGAATATTTATTATAAATTTTCTATATTTAATATTAATTCATGTTATAACACTGTGAATAGTGAATCATGTATGCTTTTAGCATTGATCTATATATTTCTCTTCACGGTAGTTCTATTCTATGAATTATTATTAATCTCTCTTGGTTGAAAGATGGATAAAGGAGCTAAAGTATGGTGGATTAATTATCTAAAATCTCATTAGAAAGAGTTTAAAAATCCAGCTAGAGTATTGATCATTCATGAATACCTAGCCTGTAGTTATGAATGTAAGTTGATAAAGACTTGGACATAGATGAAGAGTTTTCTTTGGCAAGGAAACTGAGAAAGACAAAGATACTAAACAAAATATTTGTTATCATTGCGATCAAATAATTCTAAGAGGAGGATATGAAAATTAGAGGGAGCTTGAGTAGTAGAGGGAGAGTGCCAAATCATTTTCCTAAGGGTCAACCAGCTCATGATATTTGTTGATACATTCTTTCTTCTATCCATTTGGAGAACTCACGAGACTTTTTACATATGGAAAGTCACCTTCTTGTTTTTTGAAGATGCCAGTTTTACTTCTCTTGGTGGAAAGAGAATATAGTCATTGATCTCTTCTAGTAGAAATGAATAAAAATTTGAGCAGAGTTGGTGTGGGTTGTCTCTGGATACCCATCTACTATTATTATGAGTTTTTCATTATTGGAGACTTTCATATTATCTTCAATAGTTTTTATAGATAGTGCTTAGTATTATTTGCAGACTGTTCAGTATGCAATTTAATTTTACTTTGGTGATTTGAGTATTCAAGCATTATAATCTAGGCTTATATCAATAAAGATCTTATTCTTGGTGTGGCTAGGTTATGATCTCGAATAGGAGGGTTTTCCCTAGGTATGTGTGGTGTTCTTGTGTTCCTGATTTATCAACATTTTATTTTTTGCAATTCTGGTTCAAAATATTAACAATAATGAACTCAATATTTATGAAAACAATAATCATTTGAAGAATCAATTCAAGTACTATTATCCTACATTTGGATTTTTCAAGATTTTTCTATTTGAGCCTTCAACTAGAGCTACAAAGGCCAAAAATTTAGATAAATTTACAAAGATTGCACGAGAGATGCACAGAAGTCTCATTCAATTGAACATACCTTTGATTGAATTAGGTTTGATCGAATCGGTATATGATCAAATATGCTTGACACAAATTTTTGTAATGATTATGTTTGAGTGAACCTGTCTTATATTGACTACCAAGGTTGAGATGAAGCCTAAGTCAAAAAAAAAAATTTAAAAATTTTAGTGAACATTTGCATATAAATATAATATTTTTCTCTTTTTTTCCAATAGCAGAATAATACTAATTTTTATATAAAGAAAGTATTTTGAATTGAATTTAATTGGTGTAGGTTTTTTAAGAGGAATTTTTTTAGAGGAAGGAATTGATGGGAATTAAAAGGACAAAGGAATATAAGACTTTAGAAAAGTATTCACTTGATACAAAAAAAAAACATTGCGAACAAGCATTTGCAAGATATCATAGAAATAAAGCAGGTATGCATCTCTCTCTCTCTCTCTCTCTCTCTCTCTCTCTCTCTCTCTCTCTCTCTCTCTCCATTAAACTATCATATGACCCCTTACAACAACTTATGATGCCTATGACCCCTTCAGACATCCTAGTACACCTTACAACAAATAATGACACCTATAGCCCTTAAGACATCCTAGGACCCATTAGAGTATCTTACGACCCTTTATGACCTCTTAAGACAACCAAGACACCTTATGACATCTTAAGAAACCTATGACCCCTTAGTACCCCTTAAGACTCCTACAAATGATAAATGTATCCTAGGACCCTTCAGTACCCATTAATGTATCGCAAAATGCATTAATGTATCCTTGGATGAATTACTACATGTACAAGGACATGTTATGATCCATTAGGACATGTACGGCCCCTTAAGACATCCTAGGACCCATTAATGTATCTTAGTCCCCTTTAGGACCACTTATGTCTTGTAGGACCCCTTAAGATACAATCTTTGTTAGAGATCTCTACAAAACTCCAAAGAATCCCAACATCCACTTGGATCCATCAATTCAATCGAACCCCTGCATTCAAACACCAAAAGACACTGGTAAACACATAGTTGTGTTGCTATGGACTCGCCTTGGGATTTCTCACAAAAATAGAAAATCTCACTTCTTGGCCTTCTCCTTCAATATGTGCACTTTACATAGGCTCCTCCAACATGTCCGTAAAGCTCATGATGATTCCACGGTGTGGTTTCATGTGGGAGCCATTTTTATGCACACAGTCCTGGACAAGCAAGAGACTAGCTTATTTACAAAAGAATTTACAAAACACTAACTAATGAATAGAAATAAACCCAAAAACAATGTAAAATGAAATGGAACTACCCTAATTACATGAATCCCACACTGAAATTGTGTATTCGATTCATTAAAATAACTAGTAAAACAAAATGCTCAAATTGTCTAAGAAAAACCAGAGATATAGTGCAAAATAAGTGTACTTGTATTACTTAAAAAAAATAACAAACCTTAAGATTTGGGATTCTTATGGCTTTTATACCTTTACATATTAGGTGTAGGTAGTTAGAATGGCGACCATGCCATGGGAAAAATATTTTTTCTTTGTGGAGACAAAGTTGTCATGCAACTTTTCAAAGCTGCAAATGTTGTCATGACAACACTTTTACAACTTTTGCATTTTGACTTCTAACTTAATAAAATAACCTCTAATCCTTATCAAATGGTGGAAAATAATTATAGAATCCATTTTAGGCTTAATTACATCCTTTCCCCTAAATTTCAAGCCTTTTTACCAAAAACCCAAATTTAAGGTCCATAGAGACCTAAATCCAAAACTTCTCCTTAACAAGAAAACATTACTAGATTAGATTAAGGCTAACCTAGATCTCCTAGAAACACACACACACAAGACCTTCTATGGTCTTTGAAAACAATCCTGACTTGGCTAGGGTCAGAACAAGCTAAAAACAAAACTAAGGACCTTAGAGATGTCGTAGGTGCTCCTACACCATTCTCCCAAACAAAAGTAGGTTAAGTCACAACTAGATTGATCAAGTTGAGATATATCCCCAGCTTCTTGAACTTTGTCTCTTTGATCCAAGTAGCTTCTGCATCTCCTTGTCTATGCCACTTGACCAAGTGCTCCTAATATATCTTCTATTTTGTCTTCTTATGTACTCAGGAATTAAGGATCTTCTCTACTTTTGAAGATGATGTAGAAGGTAACTGAAGGTCTTCTACCTCTTGTATCACCTTTGTAAGACTCTGATTTGGGTCAAGAGTTGGACCCTTGTAAAGGATCAAATCAGCTACATTGAAGAGAGGAGAAAGTCCTATATCCTCTGGAAGTTCCACATTGTAGACATTGTTCCCATATTTAGCAAGAATGGTACAAGGTCCCAATCTTCTCATTTGCAACTTGTTGGGAACTCATTTATGTAGCCTTTTCTTGTTTAGATGCACCATCACAACATCTCCTACTTGAAACTAAAGATCCTTCTTCCTTTCATCATCTTTTTGTTTGGTCTTTGTGTTACTTGAGCTGTCAATGATTGCTTCACGGAATCACACACCTCCTTCATTGAATGGGAAAAATATTCAGCATACCCACTCCTTGCAAATCCATATCTTATTTCTTTGAGCTCAAAAATTCCCCTTTGCTGCTGTAATATAACAAAAATGTGACATCTAAAATGTGATGTATAAAATAGATGGTGTTACATTTGAGATTAGAATGTTTATTGAAATGTGTGGGGAAGATAAGATTTTTCTTTTAACTTCAAATACACAAAGGAAGGATCCAAATTGATTAACCCCAAAGGAGGGATCAAGGTAGAAATGAATCAATCTATTGTAAATGAGAGCAAAGAGGAAGACATTAGATTCTGTTTTATAGAAAAGAATGTGTGATATATTTAGAAAGATTAAGAACTTTAATTGAAATTAATAGGAGAAAATTACTAACCTTGAAATTTTACAGATCTGAAGAATTCTATTTTTGGGGGTCTGCACTGAGTTTTTGGAAAATCTGCAACTAGATCTAGAATAGAAAGGTAGAGACAGATAGAACTTATAAATATTTTTTTGATCTGACACAGTCCCAATTTTGACCCTCAAGTCAATGTCACCATTTACCATGAATTTCTGATTCTGACCTAGGGAAGAATCGACCTCTAAAACCTCTGATAGAAAATATGTTTTTGGAGCCCAATAGTTTGTCAAAATGGTATCTAAATCTTCACTCCAACTCGTTGTTCCAAACCTATGCCTACAAGAAAAATGGTTTGTTTTTTGGGGGGAGGGGTTTGCCTTGGTCAAACCCCAGTTCTGGAATTAACCTCAAAGTATAATTTAAATTGCATAAACAAAATAAAGTAAATGAACAAATTCACCTTGCTTGTATGGAAACCCTTGTGGTAGAATTGAATCCATGGATCCACAAGTATGTATGCACCAAGTGGATGTAGAATGTATAATGTAGGATGTCTCAAATCAATTTCTTGTATATCTTCAACACCAATCTTGAATGGATCTTGGAATATGAAGAGGTTTGGAGGAATGTAGATGGAGAAATTTTCAACAAGAGGGATCCATAGAGCTTGAATCCTTCAATGAATACCAATGGATCTCCTTGATGAATTGAGTGTTTTAGAAGTGCTTGAATGATTCAATGAATACTTGGCTTGCTTCAAATCTTGCTTCTTCACCTTTAGATTTCACTTCTTAAGTCTTCAAATCCTTGTGTTAGATTACTCTTGCTTATGGTTAGAGAAAATGAGAGAATGGGGACTCCTTATATATGAATCTAGGGCACAATCTTCTAAAGAGGCCTACATAGGAGAATTAAATTCAAATTAAACCTATACCCCTAGAAGAGGACCTATATTAAATATAATTTAAGATTTGTTTCTCTGAAGACCGAAATAGACGACTTGGAAGCTAGAATTAATTCTTTCCAAAGCCCGACATCCAAAAACCCTAGAAATATGAAATCTGGAGCTTAGGTCAAAAAAATGTTGATTCTGACCTAGGTCAAGGTCAAGGTTGACCTTGACCCAAACAGGTCAACTTTGACCCTAAGGTCAAAAATCCCAGTTTGTAGTTTAAGGTGTCAAAAAAGAGGTTAGAAAAAGTGGGAAATGGGGCAGAATAGGGGAAAAGCTAGATCCAAGTCAGAGACCCATTCAAGGTGATTGACATGACCCAAAACCACTTACTAAAAAGGATAAACTATTCTATAATGGAAGTTCTTCCATTTTCTGACTATACATTTATCCCCAACTTTAGCAAGAGTATGAACTCAATGCAAACTCTTGGTAAAGGAGATCATCAAGAGCAGATAATCTTATTGAAATCAAAAGGGACAAAGCAATCTTCAAGCCCCCAGGGAATTAAGTCTTTATGCACCCTAAGATCACGATAAGAGAGACATCACTAGTTAAGGAGAAAAAGAGAGAGGGTGTGATTACCTCGCTCAATGAGAACTTATGTCCCATTGTGAACCACACAAGGAAACAGTGCAACTAGAAAGATGGAGTTGAACCACCTAGTGAATGAGGCTACTCACTAGTCAACCCATCAGGGAGATCCAGTCTTAAGGACATCTTTCAACCTTAAGGGATCAAAAACATTGTAAATTGAGATTGGAGGGATCAAGAGATCCATATAAATTTAAACTGGAGGGATCAAGAGATCCTATAAGGTAAAAATCCATGCTTTAAGGATCAGTCTTTAATCCTTAAAGGGAGAAAGTTTAAAGTTTAAAAATATTTTGAAAGGTACGTGTGTGGAAAAGTGAATAGAGTGTATGCCCCCATGTTAAAGTCATTGCTAACACTTTAACATGAGAAATGGATTTAAAAAAAAAATAAACAACTCTATTGATTGTGTTTCCACTATGAGATGTCCCCAAATGAAGACAAATCAAGGGAAATACCACATAAACATACAAAGAACACAGAAGGGATCTATCTATTGCGGGTTTAGTATGATCATAAGATAATATGTATATATAGATATGATATTATTGCAAATTAATTGACATCATTCCCCAAAGAAAGCATACCTATAATAACAATGGAGGAAAGAAAACTCAAGAGTTACAAGGAAGAGTCTCTTCAGACTGCGACATGGAGACCAAAAAGAATCAGTGCTGCCATGTCGCAGATGCAAGAAGAATATACAAGGAAAACATTTATGAACAATAGAACAAGTACAACATAACATGAAAACAACATATAGAAGAGTAAAGATACATATAGAGGAATTATAGAACAAGTTTGATTCCTTTATCACCTTGCACCAATAAAGTAACAAGGGTCGTATAAAAGATTCTAACAAACATTTAGCAAACACATTACGAGAGAAGCACAATACAACAGGAAAACACAAAAAAGGGTTACCATGAAGGATAAGCCAGTTAGGTGCATCGCCTACTCTCCCCATCTCAGTTTATATCATTTAGGGAAGGTGGGCAATTCACAAGAGGGACTATATCCAATCCAGTAGGAATAATAGCCAGTTCCAAACTAGGATCCTCTTGAAAATCATGATGTTCGATACTAGGTGTAATTATTAATTGAGTTGAAAGCATATGAGGTAAATGAGTATCAAGATCAATGGTCTCATATTCATCACTAGGATCAATAGGATCATCAAGAGTATCCTCCTCATCAAGATTAATTAAAATATTATCTAAGATGCGAATAGGATCATCATACTCATTCATCTTAACATCATTATGAACATTAACTTCTTCCAACACATCATGCATAGGTTGGTCAAAATAAGGTAAATAATTTAAAAGAATAGAAGCATGAGCCCTATAATTATCTCTACACTTCTTACGAAATTCATTAGTAGATTTGTTACACTTCACTTTGTTTGACACATGTTGAGAACTAGGAGGAGTAACAACTGGTTACTTCATAGGTTCAATAGGAGGGTTGGTAGGATTTTTAGTAGGTTGAAAAGAGAGACTAGGAGGTGGAGTAATAGAGCTAGCTATAATGGATAAAGGAGGTATAAAAGGAGTTGGAAAATAGACCATGTTTAAGATCTATCTGAGGCATGCTTAACTCGACAATCTTGTGATGTTTATAGGCTTGATATGAATGAAAAAGGTTGTCAAGGCGAGGAGGACATGAATTAGGTAATGAAGGCCAAAAGAAATCAAGAGTAGCACAATCTCTAGGCCTGGAAGGTTGATACAAACTATGATTAATCATTTTCACTTCTCCATTATGAATGAACTTAAGACATTTATGAATAGGAGAAGCAATAGCATGCATAGTAGTTATCCAAGGCAAACCAAATTTGAATTAAAATTAATCAGAAGTAAGAACGAAAATGAAGGTAGTATCTACAAATTTACCACAAATTACAACATGCAAGTTAATAGAACCAAGTGTGGGATAGAGAAAACCATTACAGGTTTGGATCCATGCATCAGATGGATCATAACAATCACATTATAGGTTTTTCATAAAAAGGTTTTCCTTAGTAATGACATTTATTAAAGAGGTGGGAACAAAAATACAACCATGCATAGGTATCTTAGCAATCATAGCATAAATATAAAGGGGACCATCGGGAGCCTTAATTTAGTCTCAGAACCATAAAAGGTACTTGAGAGTTCCCTAGGTCATTTATCCTTAGTTTGTTTCTGAGGTTTAGGTGGAACTTGAAGTGGAAGTGGAGGCAAAGGATCTTGAATAGTAGGTTGAGGTGAAACAACACACTCCACATGATTAACAATGTGATTGAGATCTTCCATCTTTGAATCATAAACAATATCCATAGAAGATGGTTGAGCAATTGGATTGGTATCATGTGTAGGTAAAGGGTTTGTATAAATTTGAAGGTTTTGATTAGGAGGAGAGAAAAATTTGTTCCCATTACCATTAAAATTATCAAAATATAAAGCATTAGAATTGATTAAGTTTTGAAACTTATGCTTTAGAGAATAAATTTTTTTAGTATCATGGCCATTCTGTCGATGGTATTGACAAAAAGCTTTAGGATCAAATGATTTTGATGCCATCATGGTAGGGAGAAGAAGTTGAATAGGAGGAAAGGTAATTATATTTACACTTAAAAACCTACTCATTATAGAATGTAAAGATTCAAAAAGAGTAGTAAGCGTATGATTCATATGGAAAGCAGTAGATGTAGAAGTGGCATTGTTGGATGCAACAACTTGATCAACAACCACATTCATTTTTTTATTGATATTGATAAAGTTGTTAGGCTTCTAAAACTTATTAGGATTAGGAGCAGCATCAATCTTATCAACTGGAAGAGGATCCATTAGAGTGTTGCTCTCAAATTGACTCAGTTGTAATTGACAATGATGAAGTACTGCACAAAGTTGTTGAAAAGAGGTAAATTCAATAAGCAAAATCTTATCTATAATATCCTTTTGTAAAATTGAAATAAACATATGTCAAATATCAATATCAGGAACAGGATAAGAATTCTGAGCATACAAATGCTTAAATCTACCAATAAAATTAGTCAATTTTTCCTCAATGTTCTTTTTACAATGCATTAAATCAGTTATGGACACTTTCAGACCAATGTTATTTTGAAATTATTGGATGAAGGTATTAACAAGTTTAGGAAAAGAATCAATAGAATAAGGAGGTATAGAAAAATACCATTGCAAGGCCTTATCATGAAAATTTCTAGAAAACAAATTAGCTAAAATCCTATGGTCATGAGTATAGTCACTACAAAGGATTTGAAATGTTTTAACATGAGTAAAAAGATCAACTTTACCATTTTAATTATCAAGATGAGGAATATCGGCATGTTGAGGGACAGTAGCACGAATACTGTCTAAGGATAAAGGGCTACCCATGTCACATGTAGGAATGCTAAACTTGGATTGGCTTAAACATGCAAGTTGTTGTTGTAGCAATGACACAGTTTGAGCCAAACTAATAATTGTGGAATCATTCGAAGAAATAGGTGGCATAGAATTATTAGGAACACTAGGAAAAGTGTAGGAAGGAGCAAGAATGGAAGACACAACCAGTGGAACAATTGGAACCACAATTGGAAAGGGATTGGGATTATTAAAAGGCACACTATGATATGAAAGTTGTGAGGTAGGTAGAAATATTAGTGGAAAACTCACATGAATAGATGAAATTGGGAGAGGTGTAGTCATAAAAGGAGGAGTGTAAGTAGGAATTCTAGGTAAAGGAACAGAAGAAGGTCCCTCACTAGAAATAGGAGGAGTCAATCCTAGATTTTGAGCCTCTTGAGCTAAAGGTTTAACATTCAAATACACAAGATGAGTGATACCATGCAAGAGATTAACACCTTGATCACTATCATGAAGGAATTTCTTAAGAGCCTCTATAGCTTGGATGGAATCTTGATTATGGTTATCTTGAATAAGCCAATTTCCCATTTTGTCAAGTTTTATTGAAATTTTTTGTAATTGTTCAGGAGGAACTCTTAAAGAATCATCCTCATAATCAAATGAGTGAGAAGAGTTATGCTCCATAGAAGGATTAGAATCATCAGTGGTCAAATTTTCATCTGGGATCCTAATGAAAGGAGATGAAGACTTGACATCAAAGGAACCCATAAGTCTACAGCTTCTTCTAACCGAGATACTATAAGTAGGACTAGATATGGTAAATCTAATACACCAATGAAATGCAAATGAACAAATTTAGGAAACACAAGATTTTGATGTTAATTTTTTTGAGATGTAAATGCAAGAACATAAAATAAAGCTAATCTAATATGCATGCAAGATCTAACATAAAAATGTAAATCTAACACCAAAAAAAAGAAAGTGTTTTCTATCACAGGTTCACTAAAATATGATGTATGAGATAGATGTTGTTACATTTGAAATTAGAATGTTTATCAAAATGTGTGGGGAAGATAAGATGTTCCTTTTAACCTCAAATACACAAAGGAAGGATCCAAATTGATTAACCCCAAAGGAGGGATGAATGGAGAAATGAATCAATCTATTGGAAATGAGAGCAAAGAGGAAGACCTTAGATTCCATTTTATAGAAAATACTTTGTGATATATTTAGAAAGATTAAGAAATTTAATTGAAATGAATAGGAGAAAAGTACTATCCTTGAAATGTTACAGATCTGAAGAATGTTGTTTTTGGGGGTCTACACTAAGTTTCTAAAAAATTTGCAACCGGATCTAGAATACAAACATAGAGATAGACAAAACCCAGAAATATTTTTCCGACCTGACACAGTTCCAATTTTGACCATTAAGTCAATGTCACCATTCACCAAGAATTTTTGATTTTGAGTAGGGCAGAATTGACCTCTAAAACCTCTGACAAAAAATCTATTTTTGAATCCTGATAGTTTGTCAAAAAGGGTATCTGAATATGCACTCCAACTTGCTTTTCTGAACCTGTCCCCACAAGAAAAATGGTTTGTTTGTTGGGGGGAGGGGTTTGCCTTGGTCAAACGCTAGTTTTGGAATTAACCTCAAAGTATAATTGAAATTGCATAAATAAAACAAAGTAAATGAACAAATTGAACTTTCTTGTATGGAAACCCTTGTAGTGGATTCAAATCCATGGATCCAAAAGTATGTATGCACCAAATGGATGTAGAATGTAGAATGTAGGATGTAGGATGTCTCAAATCAATTTCTTGTTGATCTTTAACACAAATTTTGAATGGATCTTGGAATAGGAAGAGGCTTAGAGGAATTTGGATGGAGAAATCTTCAACAAGAGGGCTCCATAGAGCTTGAATCCTTCAATGGCTACCAGTCGATCTCCTTGATGAATTGAGTTCTTGAGAAGTTATTTGATACTTCAATGGCTACTTGGCTTGCTAATCTTGCTTCTTCACCTTTATATTTCACTTCTTAAGTCTTCAAGTCCTTGTCTCTGATTGCTCTTGCTTATGGTTAGAGAAAATGAGAGAAGGAGGCTTCCTTATATATGAATCTAGGGCACAATCTTCTAGAGATGCCTACATAGGATAATTAAATTCCAATTAGACCTATACCCCTAGATGAGGACCTATATTAAATGTAATTTAAGATTTGTTTCTCTGAAAACTAAAACAGCTGACCCGAAAGTGGGAATTATTTTTTTCCAAAGCCTGACATCTGTAAACCCTTGAAATCTGAAATCTAGACCTTAGGTCAGAAAAATGTCAATTTTGACCTAGGTCAATTTCAAGGTCAACCTTGACCTAGAAAGGTTGACTTTGACCCTGAGGTAAAACATACCAGTTTGTAGTTTAAGGTGTCAGAAACAGGTTGGAAAAAGTGGGAAATGTGGCAGAACAAGGGACAAAGCCAGATCCAAGTCAGAGACCCATTCAAGGCACTTGACATGACCCCAAACCACTTACTTAGAAGGATAAACCAATATACAATGGAAGTTCTTCCATTTTTTGATTATATAGGTGCAATGCATATACTACTTCAAATGGGCTCCTTCTTGTGGTCATGTTGACTATATCATTGTAGGCATACTCTGCTTGTCCCAAAATTTGATCCCAAGTCTGGCCATATCCTTATTGAGGAATCTAGGTATATTTCCTATGCTCCTATTTACCACCTCATTTTGAACATTTTTTTGAGGGTGGTATGAAGACCCAAAAGATAAATTAGTACCAAGCTTGTGCCACAATGTTTTCCAAAAATGACTCATAAATTTTGAGTCTCTATCTGACACTATACTGAGGGGTGAGCCATGAATCCTCACCACTTCTTTAAAGAACAAATTACCAATCTAACAAGCATCATGTATAGTCTTAAAAGGTACAAAGTGCATCATTTTACTGAATCTATCCACTATGACATAAATACTATCAAATCCGTTCTTTTTCCTTGGTAAGCCTACTACAAAATCCATGCTAAGGTATTTTTATGGCATGATAGGAATGGGAAGGGGTTGTTGAGGACAAGAATTGGAAGAAGTGCCCTTAGCCTTTTGAAAAACTGCAACATTCTACATACTTTGTAATGTCTTGATTCATCCTAGGCAAGTAATAAAGCCTCTCCACTAACTCTTGAGTCTTATTGACCCCAAAATGACCACTAAGGGCCCTATTGTGCTTTTATTGAATCAAGTTCTCCCTCATTGAACCCCCAAGGAAACACAGATGACTACCCTTAAAAAATAACTCATTCTACATTATATAATTAGAGAACTCACCATGAAAATGATTTTGGTGTTATTTACATACCTTGTAGACCTCTTCAAAGTCTTGATCCCTAGAGTATAAATTATTAAAGTTATCAATATGAATGCTCTGTAGTTGAGCTTCTTGCACTGTCAAAAGCCTCCTTAGTACATCATGTAACTTATTCTGTTGCACCTTCTTATGCTTGATGTTAAATGTATAAGCTTCCAAGTAATCCACCCATTTAATATGCTTATAAATGAGCTTATCCTGGGAATTTATGAAACTAAGGGATTTGTTAGTAGAATAGATCACAAACTACTTAGGAAGGAGATAGTGTATCCATTTCTCAATGCTTGGACTAGAGAATACATCTCTAGATATTAGGAAGAGTACTTCCTCTTTGTGTCATTGATCTTCTAACTATGAAAATCCATTGGCCTCCCTTCTTGGTTTAAAATATCCCCTATGGAAATGTTGCTAGCATCACACTCTACTGTGAAAAGTTTTTCAAAACTAGGGTGAGCTAGGATTGGTTGTGTGGCTATCCTCTTCTTCAACACTTCAAAACCTTGATCTACTTGTTCATTCCACTAAAAATTGGTTTTCATTCTACCTTTGATAGTGTCTAACATAGATGCACATATAGCACTAAACTTCTTGATGAACTTTCTGTAATACTAAGCTAGACCATGAAAACTCCTCACCTCTGTGGTAATCTTAAGAGTTGGCTAGTTGATAATTGCCTCTACCTTTCTTGGGTCCATTTTGAGATTCTCTTGAGACAAAACAAAGCCAAGATAGACTACTTCCTACTTCATGAACTTGCACTTGTCTAAATTTATCATTAGCTTTTCGTCATGTAAATTTTTAAACATGATTTTCATATGCTTAATATGTTCTTCTTTAGACTTGCTAAAGATCAAAATTTCATCAACATAGAAAACTAAAAACTTACCAGTATAATCCTTCAAAAATTCATTCATAAGACTCATGAATGTGGATGAGACATTAGATATCCCAAATGGAATTACAATCCACTCATACAACACTTTAGTAGTCTTGAAGGCAGTATTCCATTCATCCCCTTCTTTGACCCTAATTTTGTGGTATCCACTCTTGAGGTAAATCTTAGTAAAGTACTTGGCATCCCCTAAATAGTCCATGAGGTATTCTATCCTTGGGATGAGGAATCTATACGTAATAGTGATTCTATTTATGGTCCTAGAATCAGTGCACAACCTCCAAGTACCTCCCTTCTTAGGGGCTAAGACAATAGGAACAACACATGGGATTATACTTCTCCTAATGAGACCTTGGTCTATAAGTTCTTGTATTTTCTTGGAAATATCCTCATTTTGATGAGGGGTCATCTTGTATGTAGCTTTATTGGGAATTGTGGCTCCTAGAATGAATTCTATTTGATGGCTAATGGCTCTTTTTTGGGGTAGGGTAGCTTGTTGTCCATCACTTACAATGTCTTGTAATTCTGTCAACATTTCTTGAACCTCCATAGGAAGCTTTGTCTTCTTCTCTATCTTCACCATCTTTTCTTCCTTGGCCTTCAAAACCAATGCATACCCTACTCCTTCTCCTTCTTCTCGGGTTTCTAAGAACTCTTTCTAACCTACCAAAAGGACATTAGGTCCTTTAGAATTCACTTCTCTTTCTAACAGAGACTGAATTTTAAAATTTACATCATCCCTTTTTAAAGAGTAAGCATTCTTGGCTCCATCATGCATGGCTTTCCTATCAAATTTCCAAGGCCTCCCCAATAGGAGGTGGAAGGCGTCGATTGGCAAAAACATCACAGAGTACTCTATCCTTATATCTCCCAATGGGGAAGTTCATCCATGCTTTCTCATTAACGAGGACATGTTGTCCTTTGATTAACCAAGTGACTATGTATGGATTATTATGGGGAATCCTTTTCAGTTTGAGTTTAGAAACTACCTCCTCTGACACAATATTGTCAGTTGGCCTTGAGTCTATAATTACTTTGTGAACTTTCCCCATGATTTTACACTTCATCCTAAATAGCGCTCTTCTCTGAGTGGGTTATTATCTCACTAGCTCTTTAATCATTGTTCTTCTAATAATAAAGTTCTCTCCTTCTTCTGATTCTAGGGGTACCTCTATATGTTTTCTTCTACTTGACTCTTCTTGAACATAATTGATCCTTTTGTCCCTTCCTTGGGATGCATACCCCTTCTCTAGACACCTATAAGTAGGATGTCCTAATTGGTTTCAATGATAACACTTCATGGTTGCAAAGTATGAGCCTCTCCCTTGTCCATAATTCCTTCCTCTCCAATTACTATTGGAGCCTCTTCCTCTATCAAAGCCTCCTCTACTTGAGATTCCCTCATGTTTCTCTATCAATTTGGTTTCACCTTGGGTCTTTGGCTCTGTAGTTCTACCACCATAACCTCCTCTATGGCCTCTGCCATCTCTTCTTCCTCTTCCTCTATTACATCCTGAATCTTGTTTCTTCTTTAGCTTCTCTTCCACCTTAATAGCCAATTGGTGGCATCTCTGTACCATGGTAGGGGTTAGGAGACTAATCTCATCTTGTATAGTCCACCTTAATCCATACTAATATATGGCTACTTTCACACTCTCATCCTCTGTAACTCTAGATGTCATACAGTCTTTGAAACTCCTCTGTGTAAGACTTGACATCCAACTTTTTTTGTCTAAGGCCCTGCCTTTTCTTATGAAACTAAATCTCATAGTCATCTGGAACATATGCTTCTTTTATTTTGGCCACCATAGCCTTCCATGTAGCTATAGGGGTGTGCGTACCAATTTGTGGACCAAAAGGGGGGGTATAAGTGGACACATTTTTTCTGAAATCGGGTAAACCTGATCTTGGAACAGGTGTTTGAGGGTCATGCACTAAAAATAAGAAGATTTGCAAAAAAAATAAAATTGTAGTACTCTAAATCTAGTTTCTAAAACACTGATTTTGTTTAAAAAATGATAAAATTAAGAGAGTCAAACCTCGTGTGCACGAAAACATGTTCCTAATTTTTTTGGAAAAACATAACATAGTTGTTTTCGTGTGCGGTACAAAAGATATAGTTATATTTAGTATTTTTTAAATCCCTTTGGTAGGATGATAGATAAGAGTGAGATATAGAAGTTTTGTATTTTTTTATAATTTTTCGATGAGTATTTTTTTTTCTGTGATTTTTTTAAGTGACCGCATCCTAAAAATTTGGTACCTTCGTGTGCTAGGCATAACTTGCATCAAAATAATCGAAAATGAAAAATTTCTTTTTTAAAGTGTATAGAATCAAGTGTAGAACAATGATATGTAATTTATTTGTAATTTGATTAAGTATATCAAAAGTTATTAAAAAAATGGTAGACATATGTCTGTGAGGAAAATCAAGACACTCGTAAAAAAAATTAAAGTTTACTATGCTAATATTATCCAAAAATAGAAAATTTATATGATTAGAAGGCTAAGAAGACGTATGAGATTATGGTGAAAATTATAAAGATACGCAATTGACAAATTGCAAACCTGATGAAGATAAATTCGAGACTTCATCTTACAAGATGGAAAAATGTCTAAAAGAACAAAAATGAAGGGAAAATGAACCTCCAAGCCTTTGGGTCATTTTACAAAGCTCTTCCCAAGCCATAACTCGATCGGGTTTTGAAGAAGTAAAACCTATGCTTTTTATTCTCCATAACCCAAGCGGGTTTTTTAGAAACTAAAATAGGCTTTACTCTGGAAGCCATATCTTCCACATATAGAGTCTGATTGACTCCGTTCAAAATGCGTCAGAAAGATATTGAAAAGATCTAACACATTATTAACCTATGATCATATTTAGGCATCAACATTTTTTTTCCATCCATTTGAATCAAGTAAGGTATAAAATAGGCACTCATTATTGCCCATACATGCAACGTATAGGGAAATCAGTATGCTCTCTCTCTCTCTCTCTCTCTCTCTCTCTCTCTCTCTCTCTCTCTCTCTCTGGTTCCATTTTCCCACTAAATCTAGGAATACCCTCTAGTGCCTTCCCACTTAGAGCTTTTAATTCTTTCAAAAAGGGTTCTTCATTTAGGATAGGGTCTAGTTAAGGGACCTCATTCTCTAGGGATACTTCTTTGTGCTTTCCTTTCCCTTATCTTTGAATTCCTTAGTCTTTTCATCCACTTGATCCAACTTATGCTCCAATTGAGCCTATCTTTCCCTGAGCAATCTATTTTCTACTTCTTGCTCATCCACCTTCTTAGTGAATTCAGAATTGGTCACCATTGTCTATTCTACAACTGACTCTTCTGGTTGAAACATCCACCCACAAGCCTAATCTTATAGGGTTTGATACCAATTTGATAGACACTCTCTAGTGTGCTTGTACAAGCCAATTAGGACCCTCTCTATTCCCAATTCTTTCAATAACCTAGCCCTAACTCCTATGATCTTTCAAGCCCTCTTCCAATTGATTTAGGACTTCTCCAATGCCCCTCCAAAAGGTGGCATCTAATCGTGCTTCACTAGGGGTAACTATCACTGATACAATCTTCACTTCCTACCTCCTTCTTGGATCCATCCAAGAGCCTTTCTTGTTCACATCACTTTGTCAGTCTTACAGGGGGTTCAATCATCTTCCAACAACTTCTTTGAACTTGAATTGATAAATTTAGATGAGGATTTCTAGGTCTCCAATATCGATTCCAAGATTTTGATGCAATCTTGTCTTTTAGGCCTAATAGGTCTATTGGCCCTATTTCACTAGTTTTTTTTCTCAAATTTGAACAATTTCTCAAACAACCCCATAAACTGATGTAGGATTCTGAGACCCTTTATGTAATTACACAAGAATTTTGAGGTCTCAAATCCCTAAGGGTTCCGTACATGTGATCCAGGTATTTAAGGTCTTCTAGGGATGATTAGCTTCTCAAGAACTAGTCAACTAATTTATGCCTCAAAATATGTTCAGATAGATTGGTCAAGAGCCAATATTATTTAGAGGTCTCTAAAAAACTTCAAAGATTCCCAAAATCCACTTGGATCCATCACTTCAATGAAACCCCTACATTCAAACACCAAAAGACACTGGCAAACACCTAGTTGGGTTGCTCTGGACTTACCTAGGGCTTGCTCACAAAATTAGAAAAGCTCACTTCCAAACCTTATCCTTCCATATGTAAATTTTACATAGGCTCCCCTAACATTTCCCTATAGCATGTGATGATTCCACTATGGGGTTTGATGTGGGAGCCATTTTTATGTACATAGTCCTGGACAAGCCAGTGACTAGCCTATTTACAAAAGAATTTACATAAAACTAACTAATGAATAGAAATAAACCTCAAAACTATGCACAATGAAATGAAACTATCCTAATTACATGAATCCCACACTTAAATGGTGGATTCAATCCATTAAAGGTACTATTAAAAAAAATGCTCAAACTGTGTACAAAAAACCAGAGACACAGTGCAAAAGAAGTGTACTTGTATTAATTAAAAAAAACATCCAACCTCAGGATTTTGGCTTCTTTTGGATTTTATACCTTTACATCTTAGGTGCAAGTGGTTAGGATACCAAGCATTCCCTAGAAAAAAATATTTTGTCTTCGTGGGGACAAAGTTGCAAATGTTATCACGACAACATTTTGACAACTTTTGTATTTTGACTTCTAACTTAATCAAATAACCTCTAATTATTTTCAAATGGTGGAAAATAATTATAGAATTAATTTTAAGCTTAATTACATCCTTTCCCTTACATTTCAATCCTTTTTACCCAAAACCCAAATTTAAGCCTCAAAGAGACCTAAAACCAAAACTACTCCTTAATAACAAAACATTACTAGATTGGATTAAGGCTAACCTAGATCTCCTACAAACACACACACAAGACCTTCTAAGCTATTTCAAAACACTCATGAACTAGCTAGGGTCAGAACAATCCAAAAACAAAACTAAGGACTTTAGAGATGTCCTAGGTGTTCCTGCACCACAAGGTATATCAGATGGATGTTAGGTCTGCATTATTGAATGGAGAGTTGCAAGAAGAAGTATACACTGAGAAACTAAATAGTTTTCCCTTGGCTGATAAAAATGATATGGTATGGCGATTGAAGAAAACTTTATATGAATTGAAGAAAGCTCCTAGAGCCTCGTATGCGAGGTTAGGTAATTATTTATTGAAGATTGGTTTCAATAAAGGTACCAGTGATAGTAATTTACATTTCAAAGTTTTTGATGATAACATTTTGATTGTTGAAGTCTTTGTTGATGATATCATTTTTGGTGGAAATGACAATTTGAGTGAAGAATTCTCTCATGAGGTGCAGAAGGAATTTGATATTTCCATGATAGGTGAGATGAAATTCTTTTTTGGACTGCAAATTACAAAAATAGATAAAGGTATTTTCATTTCTCCATCTAAGTATGTGGAAGAATTGTTGAAGGAATTCAGTATGGATGATTTAAAACGTTTTGGTACACCTATGATTAATGATTATAAGTTTACCAATATTGATGTTACACTTAATACTAATCAAGAAAGATACAAATCAATGATCAGTTGGTTGTTATATTTGACACAAACTAGACCAGATATTATGAATATTGTTTGCGTTGTTGCTAGATTTCAAGCAAAACCGAAGGAATCACATATTATTTCTATTAAGAGGATATTCAGTTACTTGAAGGGAAAAATTGATTATGGCTTATGGTATGGTAAAAATGATGATTTCACATTGAGTCCATTTACTGATGTTGACTCTGAAGGTAATGTGGATGACAAAAAACACACAAGTGGAGGAGAATTCCTCTAGGGTAAGAGATTGGTTTCATGGGAATGTAAGAAACAAAATTGTATATCACAACCTACTGTTGAAGTTGAGTATGTTTCCATTGCTGTTAATTGTACACAAGTTGTATGGATGAAGCGAATATTGAAAGATATTAGAGTGACTATTGATGAGCCTATTGCTATCTATTGTGAAAACTCAAGTACTATCAATATTTCAAAGAACCATGTGTTGCATTAAAAGATAAAGCATATTTCATAGTTTCGTGAGAGACAAACCCAGTAGAAAATAAGTCAAAATTGTAGATATATTTACGAAGCCCTTGCCAAAGGATACTTTTGAGTATCTCTAAGGTAATCTTGGGGTGATTTCCCCTCCTAATTAGAGACAGAGATGCATTGAGATACATTAGTTCAGTGTTCTTACAGAGCTTTTGTTATTCTAGATTAATAGTTTGGTGGTTTCTCCTTAGGGGGAGTAGTGTGTAGTGAATGTTTCATGATTAGTTAATGAGGTTTTTTGTTCAGAGATATTTTATTGTGAGATGTGTTGTTCTGATTTTTGGCCTATACAACTTAGTGCATGCATGTGCCTTTGTCATTGATGTCAAAGGGGGAGATATATTTAGGTGAAAGAAATTGAAGAGAGATTAGGGAGATATATTCATGCAGGTCATATTGTAGATATTGCTGGTATTGTTGTTAATATTGTTTCTTTTTGCATTGATTGAGTTTTTCATGACATATGTTGTCATTAATTCCAAAGGGGGAGTTTGTTGGAGACTTCTGAGATATTATTCAGATTTTTCATATATGTGCTAGCATTATTATTTTGTCATTGATGTCAACAGATTCCTACTATTAAAGACAATGTTCCTAGGTTATTCAATGAGATGATTTCTATGGTACGACTACTCTATTGAAGATCTAATGTGGCAATCATAGACTTGTATTATGGGATATGTGTACTTGATTTCTTTCAAGTGGGAAAGATTCACACATTGTTCTAAGAGAGTTATGATTGATTTATAAGAGATTACTATTTTTGTTTTTCAAGTTGAGAAAATATTTCAGTATTTGGATTAGTGTGGATCAATTATGCAATATTCTTCATTGCTAACTTGGTGGTGAGTTCAGGACATGTTTGTATGTCGTCAGCTCATGTGGTTCATGATTTGGGTGTTTGAAAGAAAATTTTATTTTATGAAAGTGGTTTTTGATTAGGGTTCCTGATGAATAGAGCATGGAAGTGAATGGATTCTATGATATAGATATTTTTGTTGATGTCTTGGTACTTCAACTTGCTTGTTGATGTTTCTTGATCGTATCCTATTTGTGTTACTAGATATCTTTTGATTATGTGATCAGATTCCGTGAATTTCATGTGGCGTGTTGATGTTCTTGTGAGTTCTTGGTTGACTTGGTGATGTAACGTGTTGTGAAGCTTTGTGGCATGATCTATGGTGTTGAAGCATGTTCATGATATTTTATGGATCATTTCTACATCTTATCCGACATTCAAGGAATCATATTGAAAATTGATATGTAATTTACTAATTTTTTTTAATTAGGTCCATTGTCGACCTAGTTGCCATAATGTGTGTATATATATGTAATCATTTATAATTGTTAAACTGTGTGAAGGTCTAAAATAGTGTGGAATACCTGATAGAAGAGGTATGAGTGGAATCTGCAATTGAGGTAGAGATTTATTGTACTTCATTGGAATTATTTTGGCATATTAGAGATGTTGTTTGTCAGTTCGTGAGCTTAGATTGTATATCCTCTATGTTTTGATATCAGAGATTGTTGTAAGGCAGTGAGCCTTCCTTTTGTTTGAGATCCTTATTGTATTTGACCAGCAAGGTCTAGGCAGTGTGCTTGAATGCATGTGCATTCCCCTTTGTAATAATCCTAACATAGTTTAGTTCTTTTAACATAGTGCATTTATCTTATGGGTTCCATCCCTCATGTGGTTTTTCCCTTAACAGGGTTTACAAGTCAAAATCTTGGTGTTATGTGTTGGTTACTATGTTATGATCTTTCTTTCATGTTTATCATCTAGGTCTGAGAATAAAGTTTATAAGTTGGTTAAAGTTAGATGATATTATGGCACAACTAATTCACCCCCTGCCCTCAGTTGTGTGTGCTCCTAAAGGTCTAAAAAACTATCTAGTGAGTTACTTAGAACTACTACTTTAGAAAGTTTCCTGAAATAGTTTCTTAGGATAACTACCTAAGTTAACCTGTATAGTATCTACCCATTTTAAGATAAGTTAGAATTTACCAAATTTTTACAATAGTAGAGCCCAAAAGAGAACTTTAATTACAATAAGTGAAATACATCACCTTTTACAAAATGATCATTTGAAGTACTACTGGATAACACTACTTTCCTTGTTGAATTAGCAATGTGCCTTATTGTAATCATGAATACCTCCGTCTTTCAAAAATCCACTTCAATTACATCTTTGTAAAAATTTGCAAGAGTCCCAAAGGATACCAAATTTCCTTTTTGTATCGTGATCATCATGCCTTTAATAAGAAGGTTGAATGATAAATATAAAAACTAAAACCATTTTTTACACTATCAATACTCTACCTATATTATTCTTAGAGTTGGTGCATTCCAAAGTGTTCTATCAAAGTTTTAATTCTAACTATATTCATCTTCCATATTGATTCCACTAATTCTTTTCACCAATGCCTTTGTTTGAATGGTAAGAAATAAAAGAATGCATCCTCTCTTTGGATACTAACATAGTGTCCTTTCCACTGCAACTTATAATAATACTTTTGAAGGAAAATATTTCTTAATTAGTCCACCTAATCTTTGTCCCTTTAAACCTTATTATCAAGAAGAGCCAAGCCAACCGAGATTTTCATTTTCACATAGGATGATGGATTTTCCTTCCCATAAATAGCACATTTCCTTTGAAATTGAATGACACTTTCTCATTTACAAAAGAACTCCCACCAAAATATATCAAATTACATACATATGTATGGGTAGTTACACAATGACAAATTACCCTCCATTAATGCTCTATACTTTCTACCTTTAGTTTCTCATGCCAATTTATCTGAATTTGCAAAGATGTGTCATGAGAGAGTCATCAATAGCCACATTTTTAAGATCCGAGTGAGCAAAATAGTGTTGGAAATACTCAATCTAAATTCATTAACGATGTATAGGCACCAAGAAAATGCTTCACACGAGTACTGTAGACGTGAATTGGCCTTTTAATAAAAGGGTTTGTAGTTTCCTTAAGGAAGCTTCCATGGAAATGAAGGTAAACCATGCACATATAATGACCATATTATACAGAATCCACTCCATGTGATTGGAGTATGAACTTCCTCATTCACTGAGCAAAACTTACAATATTAGGATTGATTAGAGAGTGCCTCGTTAAATCAAAGATTTTGAAAAATTCCTTGCACAAGCCATTTTTGTGCATATTCTACAACCATTTCATTACATTCCTTGAAATGATATCTTTGAGGCATTACATGGAAAATAAATAATTTGGTTGATTGTGTTTTATACTTCATCTTATATGCATGTCTGGCTAGGAGATGTGATGCATGTACAGGTTAGAGAATTTGGCCTTGCACTTGCCAGTTGCATTACTTTCAAGGTTTCTGACATCATTTCAACAAATACATCTTGTATATACCTTGCAATCATCAAATTTTGTGAGAAGACCTCTACTTGGAGCAGTCTATCATATTGTCCACGTACGTCGTTTGTGATCTCAAATGTTGTATGCATCTCAACGAGGGTATTATTAACCAGGATATTTGACAAAACCTCTCCTTATATCAGGCTTCGATAGATGTTTGTAATCATTTCTAAAGTTCCCATTTTGGCATGACCACGAAGGATGCTGGTAGACATTGTGGAACACTACTTTACACCTGCAAGTTGCGTTTTCTTGAAAGTTTTTAAAACTTATTTAAAAAATGATTTTGCGGGAATTTTGCAAGATTGGATTTCATGAGATCACATTTCTTTGAGGTGGTTTTTCAAGTGATTTAGTTGTGCCATCTATGACTTCACATTTTGCATGCAAATGTGATAGATTGTTTGCAACTATAATTTCTAAAAGAATCCTTGCATTCCTTCATGCTCTGATGATGTCCATATGCTATCTTTACATATCTTGCATTGGTGTTGACAGGGAGGATGCAGAAAAAAGGTTGTTATATTCATATTTCCACTGACAACTTCTATCTTCTTGACAAATTCTCAAATATTTCACACTGTAATTCTTACCCTCTACTGCATTAGATGAAATAATATTTTCGTGGATTCTTGTTCTTAATTATTCACCAAAAATTATTGACGGGTAGGTAGTTATGATAACTACCTCTCCTTGTCTTTTCCAAATGAACAAGAATATCCTTTTATGGGCACTTTATTAATGTTGGCCAACTTTTGTTATTTGTTAAAGTTGCCGATGTAGATGAAAACCATAATGTATCTTTTTATCCATCAACATTAACTTGTGAGCGTTCAGTAAGTTACCGATTCACATCAACTTAAAATTCCTTCACCCATCGCTTACTTTTTTTTTTTTTTTTTTTTGCAATTTGAATTATTTGGAAAAGTGTAGTAACCTACCAACCATTGAGCTAGAATAACTAACTCTCATGAATGGAGAGATCGAAAATTTCATGGACTTGGCCAACTCTCCCATATTCATTATGAGGACCCCAATAATCCTTTGCATCTTTGCATCTTTATCTCATGAGAGATTTCTCAATGATATGTTCAATTTTGTCGTAATTTGGGGTGATTCAAAAGTTTTTGATTTAGCAAATTCAATTTGTGACCTGGGATTAACTGATTGGAATTTAACTTGTATATATAATCTCTTATTGGTATTTTTACATTGTATAGAAAGTTTCTCTATATTACTAACAACATTTTAATACTAAACTGTATGTAATTCCTATTTTTGCAGGGGTCACAAGCTTATCAATTTTACGAATTAATGAAGGGAACTTCCCTTATTCAACCAAACACACACAACACAATAGGGAAATAAACTGAAAATTTCAAGAATAGAACAATTGCAAGAACAAAAAAAATTACTTTCTATTATCTTTAATGAAATGACATTATAATATTCAGAAAAGTAACATGCTACAGTCACATGAGCATTTTCATTACAATAATCTACAAGACAGAGCCACAATCTAAACTTCTTAAACTAAACTCTAAAACACCCCCTTTTCCCTATATAAGTAGCACAATTAGCTAACTTCAAAGATTCTAGAAGAGAAATTTTCCCATTTTGGCACCCTGGGATTCAATTTCCAACCGTATGTGAATTTCTCCATCTTCCTTTTGTATTGAAACTTGAGTCCTGATGGACCAAGTTCAGAAAACCATAACTTATGAACCATTGAGTCAATTAGATATATAGCCCCATTTCGGAAATCCCACGAAGCCCTCTACAATGTTGGGTTAGTGAAGTGGCAACCGATCAAATTGTGACCCCCTTTTAGAGCCTCTAAGACCTTCAAAATTGAGTTCAAAGTTTTTGTACCACCCCGCAAAAAGAAAATTCAATATCCTCAAAACCAGACTTGATCTTGCCATGGAAATTTACCAGTAGGTTTATCTATAAAAAATGAACCTCTAAGAAATTAATAAGAATAACTTGTGCTCAAATGAACAACTTACTAAATATAGTAAACTTGCAAAAAATAGCAACCCTATCAAAAGATAGCCCTTATTGAAAACTGGATAGTACTTTTGGATGATGCAAGATTTCTCTTACACCCTGGATGCTCCTGCATTAGACACCCAGGGTAATTTGGGAAGTGACCTTGTCACATTACATGTGTGTAGAGGAAAACCAAGGTAGTCAACCTCTTTCTTTGATAGTGATGATGAATCTTGAACATATCGTCCTTTCCATTTGATAAAGTACTCTTTATATTGCCTGCTTCTTGTGCTTCTACTCGTGCGACTATCCAAGATATCATATATCTCTTCTATAGGTGAAGTACGTGCTCAAATATTCCACTATGCTTCTACTAGTTCATCTTCCATACTGCCTTCATGATACTCTATCAAATCTAAAATATTAAACACAGGTGAATTAGTGAGTTCACTCAGAAACTCTACTTCATTAGCATTCCCTAAATCACGTTTCTTCAAGATTTTTCATTGTCAAAATTTTGTCATCTTAAACTTATATTATGTTCCTACTAGAAATTTATGCTTTCTCAAATGAACCATAATTTCCTCTCTAATCTGAAATTATTTCTCCTTTTTTTTTTGCCTTATTCTTGTACTGAATATTTATTTTATTAATATGTTTCTTCACATCTTCCTATAAATTATTCAAGTGTTCTGCAAAGTTTTCAACTTCAGCACTACTCTTTTTTGTATTGTCCAACTTCCTTAACTCAGAAGCATTTCTAGGGCTGCTAGAAAATACAATCTACAATAGTTATTTATGAGTGCTCCTGTTGACATAATTATTGTATGCAAATTCTCTTTATATGGTAAAATCAAATCTGAACCTTTCCCTTTATCTCCTACTAAGAATCTCAATAAATTTTCCAAACTCCTATTCACCACTTCTTTATGTCCATAAGTCTATGGATAGTGTATTGAGCTAAACTTCAATTATGTTTTTATCTTTTTCCACAATTTCCTCAAAAATTATTCAAGAAACTTAGTGCCTCAAACTGACACTATGCTTTTGGGAAGATCATGCAGTCTCACCACTTCCTTTAAACACAATTCTACCACATGAACAACATCATTAGTCTTCTTACAAGGAATAAAGTGTGCCATATTCAAGAGCCTATCTACCACAAAAATGTAATTAAGCCCGCTTGGATCCCTTGGTAAACCAAGAATAAAGGCCATACTAATATCTTCCCATGGCCTCTCTGGTAAAGGTAATGGTTAATATAGCCCTATGTTTTTCTTGGTTCCTTTTTCCATCTGACATATTCTAAAACTTTTTACAAACTTCTTAACATGTTGCTATAATTGTGGCCAATAATAATGCTCACTAACTAGACCAATAGTTTTATCATGGCCAAAGTGTCTAGCCAATCCTCCACTATGCTTGGCTCTAGTTATGTTATCCATCATGGAACTCTTTGGAATTCACAATTGGCTCCCTTTGAATAACATTCCATCTTGGATTATAAAATCCAACCATTTGGTCCTGTCTAGACTAACAGATTCTATGCAAGCTCTTCAAGCCGCACACAAATTTGGATCCTCAAGATACAAACTCTTGATTTCTTTGAACCCATAAACTTTGATTGGCATCACTGTGAAAAATTTTCCTCCAGCTCAAGGCATCTTCAACCCTATTAGACTTTCTACTCATGTGCTTCAAAACAAAAGTGTAACTCTACAAAAATTTCACCCATTTTAAATGTCTTTGATTGAACCTTCCTTGGCTTTCAAATACCATAAAGCTTGACGATCAGTAAATAAAACAAACTCTTTAGGAAAAAGATAACATCTCCACTTCCTCAATTCTTTAACTATAACATAAAAATATTGATCATAAATAGAGTATTTTATTTTGGCATCATTCAAATTATCACCAAAATAAGCAATGGGTTTACCTTCCTTATTCAAAACAACTCCAATGGTATTTCCACTAGAATCACAATCTACTTGAAATACCTTATTAAAATATTTAAGTTCAAAAATAGATTGATCTGTAAATTTTCTCTTCAACAAATCAAAACTCTTTGCTACTCTTTTAGTTCATTTAAACTCTTTTCTATCCCCTCTCATAGTTTTAGTTAAGGGTCCCTAGCTACTACTAAGCTTATTGATAAATTTCAATACAAGATATCCAAACCATGAAAATACCTTACCTCAGTTGCACTCCTTCGAGTAGGTCATTCGAGGATAGCCTTCAATTTATCTAGATCCATTTTAAGACTATATACTAAGACAAAAAATCCTATGTACACTAACTACCTTACAAAAATGCATTTCTGAAGATCATTCAACAACTTTTCTTCGCTTAAATTCTCAAGGACCATACAAATATGCATTATATGCTCTTAAAATGTATTACTAAAGATTAAAATATCATCCAAGTAGACAATAAAACACTTACTAAAAAATTCTTTCAATACCTCGTCCACGAGCAACATGAATGTGCTTGGTAAACTGGTTAACCCAAAAAGCATGAATAACCACTCATACAAGCCATCCTTTATCTTGAATTATATCTCCCATTCATCTCCTTCTCTAATCTAGATTTGGTGATATCCACTCTTCAAATATATCAATTTGAAATACTCATATCCAATCAAGCAATCCATAATGCCATCATCATTGGAAAGGGAAACCTATACTTGATAACTTAATATTATTGATATCCCATGAATAGGTACACATCTTCCATTCTCCATTTTTATTTGGTGTTAGTAATGTTGGTACAATACATAGGCTCAAACTCTCTTAAAATCAACCCCTTCTGCAATAACTCTTGCACTTGTTTATTCAATTCTTCACTCTATGTTGGAGTCATTCTATGGGCTTCCTTATTTGTCAAACTAGTTCTAGAACTCAAGTCCATTTGATGATTAATATTTATTATTTGTGGGAATCCATATGGTACATTATTAGATACAATATCTTGAAACTCATCCAACAAAAATCTAGAACTTCCACATGTACATCTTCTACTTCCTCTTTAATAACTTTTAGAATTAAAGAAACTCATATATGCTCATGCTTCATGAATTCTAGAAACCTCCTTCCATCAACCAAACATATTCTTGCATTACTACATACCTTTTCCTTTGTTTCATTCAATGGCTTCATCTTGTGTCAGACTCCATTGTTTGTCAAGGAATAGGTATTTTCATACGCATCATGTACTACATGATGATTAAATTTCCATGGTCTCCCTAACAATAGATGAAAAATATCCATAGGCATAATATCACACAATACCTCATCATGATTATTTCCAATTTTCAACGTTACTTGACATTGTTCATTTAACAAATCCTTTTCATCCTTCTGCAACCAAGCAATCCAGTAGGGATGTTTTCTCCTCTCTAACTTATAATTATCAACCATTTACTCTAAAATAAGGTTATCATTACTACCACTATCAATAATTACATTTTATACTTTACCATTACACTTACAAAGTGTGTGAAACAAATTCATCCTTTTCTCAGGTTCCTTGTCATCATTTATCAAGGCTCTACTAGTAACAAAGACCTCTCCTCTTTAAGCATCTTGAGAATGTGATGAATTGACATCTTCATATATATGTGCAACTTGTGCATTTTTTTATTGTATTCTATTTTTTCTCCCTTGATATTGGGGACACTTGTAAGCTCTATGTCCTTTCTTATTCAATATTGAAACATGTCTCATAGAAACCTCCTCTTCCTCTCCCTCTTTTATCTCTATTATTTTGATCATGAGGATGATAACAATTGTTTCTCCTCTGATTTTTACTACTACTAGAGTCACTCTTCTTGTGATCATCATTTTGGCCTCCATAAGACTATCCAGTAGGCTTTCCACCATGACCTCTTCCACTTTGCTTGCTTCCTTTAGAGGAAATTGATATGTGTCTTCAATGGTAGACATTATTACCACTATCAAATCTTCTTGAATACTCTGCCTCAACCCAATAATTTAATGGAAGACCTTCTCCTTGTTAGATTCCAAATGACCCATCCTGATAAGGACTCAATATAAATCTTATGTATACTCTTGGATATATATTTCCCTACTTGTTGTAATCCCTATATTTTCTTTAGCAAATTCAGCTCATAGTCAAAAGGAATGAAATGCCTCTTCATTTTGTCCACCATTTGATATCACCTTGTTATCTTCTATTTCTCTCTAACTCAACCTCTTTCCACCAAATTTTACCATGAAATTTCAGCTTGGCCTTTATGAATTTGACCCTCTCAGGATCTCTGATTTCCTCAAACTCTAATTACTCCTCCATATCATTGATTCAATCTATCAATTATTTTGGATTAAGATTTCCAAAGAACATAGAAACTTCAATCTTTGGTCTCTTTCCAATGTTGGTAATGGCACTAAAGAACCTAGCTTCATATGGATCCCTAGTTATTTCTTATTATTCTTCAAACTATCCTTCTTCCTTAGATTCATCCTCACTTGTATATCTTTCCCTAATATTCGTTCCTCTATGTAGCTCCTCTTGTAGTTCTTACACCTACCTCTAGAGATCTATAAAACCCTTTGTTGTCACACTCCCAACTCTACCACCATGGTTCCTTAATGGATCCATTTCCTATACTTATTTATCAAACCCACAACCATACTTGTGGTGTAAAATTCCTCACATTTGGCTATTTATCTACACACTTAGGAACTTCTTCTTTGATTCCACTTGATGAAGGCAACTTCACTTATTCAACCAAACACACAAAACACAATAGGGAAATAAACAAAAAATTTCAAGGGCATAACAGTGGAAAGAACATAAACACTTTCATTTTATTATCTTCAATGAAATTACATTACACTATTCATAAAAGTAACATGTTATAGAAACATGGTCATTTTCATTACAATAATCGACAAGATAGAGCCACAATTTACACTTCTGCAACTGATCTCTAAAACCCCCATTTTTCCCTATATAAATAGCACAATTAACCACCTTAGAATATTCTAGAAGTGAAATTTTCCCATTTTGATGCCCAATAGTTCAATTTCCCACCTTAAGTAATTTCCTCCCTCTTCCTTTTGTATTGAAACTTGAGTCCCGATAGAACAATTTTTGAAAATGATAACTTGTGAACCGTTGAGTCAATTGATTATTATAACCCCATTTAGGAAATCCCATGAAGCTCTCTATAGGAATGAGATTGTGAATCGCCATTTGATCAAAGTTTGACCCCCTTTCAGAGCCTCTAAGGCCTTCAAAACTAAGTTTAAAATTTTTATACCACCCTGCTAAAATAGAAAAGTAAATATATTCAAAACTAGACTTGATCTTGCCATGAAACTTTATTGACATTCTTATATATCCAAAATAAACCTCCAAGGAAGTAATTAGAACAATCTGTGCTCAAATGAAAACTTATTAAAAGAATAAAAATTTCCTAAAATAGTAACCCTCTGAAAAGGTAGCCCTTATTGAAAACTAGACAATATTTTTTGGTGATGCAAGATTTCTCTTACACTCTAGTTTGTCTTGTATCAAGAATTTGATTCAAAAAGTTCAAATTTTGACTTGTTTAAAATTGGGGCTTACGTAGTTACATGGATTTTTTTTGAGAATTTTATGGAGTTCTTATGTTGTATTCATGGGTTCACTCTTTGGTTACACAAAAGAACAATATGATTAGTTGTTGGTTGCAAGTGTGCTAGCGAATCTGTTATTCTATAACTTGAATGCTTCTAGAGAGCTTGAGATTTTTTATAGTTTTCTTGGTTCAAAAAGTTATGAGTGTTCCTTGGTTTAGAGGATTCTTTGGTATCAAGTGCCATGGTGGACTCTTGACTCCATGTATTAGAGTTTTTCAATGACATGTGCTCTTAGGAATGTGATAGGTTCATTGGAGCATATGATCTTTTTTCAAGATATGATGGTTAGAGACTTCTATCTTAGTTTTCTTCCTGATTCTATGCTTTTTTATTAGGGGAAAACTAGTTTTACAGGTACCAGAAACCCAAGTTACAAAACAAAAAAATCCTATTCTCCAAATAAAATCTATAAACAACCAAACAGGACCCAAGCACCAAAAAAAAACAAAAATAAGGGATCATAGACCCTAGAACAAACTATAGAATCTTAATCATATTTCCAGTCTTCCTAATGATAATCTCATTGATATCCTTAACTTTCCGAGCTATTCTATGTAAAGGGGTCATGCCCTTAATCTTACTCCTCAATCTAGTTGTCGGTCACGACATGGAATAATTAGTCCTAGTCTCCACCTCAACATCCTTCTCCTCAGTCTTATCGGTGCTCCTATTCTTCACACTATGTCCTCTGGGATACACATCTTTGTTTCTTTGGCACTGCTAGAAGGAGAACTAGTTTTTTCCTTTGATATATTATGAACTACCACTTCTTTCTCATTTAATTTCCTCAAACTCTCACTAGTTTCCTTCATAGTTGTGTTGTTGACTACCACAACTATATTCAGCTTCTCATGAGTCACCCTGATAGTTTCCTCAAGTTTGTTGATTTTCTATTTATGATCCTGCTTGAGGTCATTGATGTCTTTAGCCAAAGATTGAGTACTAGCCAAGATGATATCTAATTTTTGAACCGAATATGAACTGTTTTTTAGAGTGTTGATCTCAAAAATTATCCAATCAAATAAGGCCTCCTTGTTAGATCTAAAGGTCCATGAATACTAAGAGGGAGATGGGGTGAATCAATATACTAAAATATATGAAAATTTTCTCTTCTCTAACTTAAAAACAAAATTCATAAGTTTACCGATAGATAAGCAAATGAAACTTAATGAATAAACGTAACCACCGTAAAGTATGCAACATATAACACATAGATTTTCACATGGAAACCCAAATAGGTGAAAACAACAATGGTAATCAAGACCCACAAATAAATTACTCTTCTGAAGTACGTCTTGTTAGGAGCTTAACCCTGTTAGGAGTTTACAAAGACACTGTTACATGCCACCTAGTAATGGGATTTACCGCTAGGCCTATTAGAAGCTTTAGCCTATTAGGAGTAACTTTGTTAAGAGATTTCAAACTCAAGTTAATTAGCCACTCTATTAAGATATTACAAATAAGATCTGTTAGGATCTACCATGTTAAGGGATTTAGAATAAGAAACCTATTAGGGTCTTTTGATATGGAAAATAGAAACTCATTTTCATGATTAGATCCTTTGTAACACATTCATTAGATTTATCTATAATACTTTCACTTGATCACACCTTCACACTGATGATCTACACACACAAACCTTTGATTTTATGATATAAATATCACTCCTCAACTCCTAAGGAAAACACCACCGGGTGGTCCCACAATAGTGTGTCCCATTTTTTTGAACATCCTAATTTTTGCTGAAATTGCACATTTTTAAGAAAATATGTTGATTTAAGCCTTGAGAGGTCCCATTTGAAGGATTTAATTCAAAATGGCTAGATAAAAGCCTCTTGGATCAAAAACCCTTTGGTATAATCCCTCTACTCCTCACTCACACCTATAATCGAGTCTCCTTTGAACCCATCAAAATGCTGACAAAAAATCACTTTGAAATTAAATTTTTGTTGG
>MU227706.1:353918-370423 GCA_018584345.1 Thuja plicata | reverse complement strand
AGGATTTATACAAATGACTGTTAAGTCAACCTTGTTAAAGGATTTAACTGATACAATGGTAAGAAAGTAATCAGCAGTTGTGATCTGGTACATACAACTTACTTTGCAAATTCAGATCCAATTACAGATCTAATGTTAACTTACTAGATAGCCCGCATTGTCAATTCAGCCTTCTGGTCTGCTTGGAAATCCATCAAGAAATCACACATGCAACTTTTTGCTTCTGCCTTTTGCCTTCTCTGCTAGATCATACCAAATAGTAAATCAACTATGAAAACCTCTTTCATACACATACACTCTTCCACACTCAATGAATAACCCCTTGAGGTTATCATATACCTCTCTGTCTAGGTCAGATAAATCTTTTGCCACTTAAACAAGATCATAGATCTTAGGTTAGGTCAGATCCAACGGATCATTCCATCTTTACATTACATTTACTTCTCCAAAGTAGTCTCTAATTAAATCTTGAAACCATGCATTAATTACGGTTACCCATACATTAAATGATGTGGATCAATCTTTAATTAACATTACATATACCAATAAAATTAACTAAGTCGGCTAGAGATCTCAAATCTCATCATTAATCCAATTACTGTAAGTCGGCCAACATCACTATTTCCACTCGGCAATTTCAATGGTGCTCAGGAATGAGAAAATTTTTCTCATCACAAGCAACATTTCTTGGCACAATCCGAACTTGCTCAGCACAGAACAACCATAAAAATTGTCTTTGAAAGATAAACAACTAATTACTTTGCCACAGTGCCAACTAATCAAGTACCATTTTAGTTGCCTTAACTGAACCATTCACTTGGTCTTCTTGTTACATCTTCTTCATCAACAATAGATATGGTACTCAAATAGATAACAATAGTCTCACCAATTAAGGTTTGACATCAATGACAAAATAACAATTGCTTGCATTTTCACTTTCCAACAATCTCCCTCTTTGGCATTGATGGCAACACAAAATATTTAAAATAATGATTTAACAAGTATAGTTACCGACCAATCCAAAAAGTCACCTGTGTTCCTTGATATGAATTTTTTTTCATTAATGTCTTTATCTTCATTCTGATTCTTTATCTGTAAAACATTTCTCCCTCTGTTTCTGTAATTACACTGTCATCATCTATGTCTAATCATCTGTAGACTCCCTTTGAGTAGAAAATCGCTTCAATGTTTTCAACAGTAACTTCTGCCTCTATGTAATCTTTCCTTCTTTGTAATCTATCTTTCTCAAAAATCTCTTCCTCTTTATAGGTAATCTCTCCCTCTTTGACAACAATGCCAAAGATGTCGATATCAATAATATGTAGATCTTTAGTATCATGCTGATCCAGTCATCTTGATTATGACTGATTTTTCTTTTTTGTCCTTGTTCATCTACACAACTTTAGCTAGCATTCTAAAGTGTTAATTAATGTGCATCAATGTGTCAGATATTCTAAATAAAATATTTGATGCAATCATACCATACAAAACTTAATTATCCTCAGTGAGGGGAATCACCCCCAATTTACCTCGTAGATACTCATGAGCATCCTTGGGTAGTGCTTTTGTGAATATGTCTGCTAATTGTTCTTTGGTGTTCACATAATCCAATCTCACTTCTTTACTAGAAACTAGCTCCCTCAAGTAGTGATACTTGATAGCTATATGCTTTGTCTTTGAGTGCATAACAAGATTTTTAGAAATATTAATAGCACTTGTGTTGTCACAATATATGACAACTGGATCAGTGATTTCTTCCTTCATCCCTTTCAGTAGTATCTTCAACCACACAATGTTAGAACAATTAACTGCTGCTACCACATACTCAGCTTCAGCTGTAGATTGTGAGGTGCAATTTTGTTTCTTGCTTGTCTAGGAGATCAATCTCTTTCCTAAAAGAAATGATCCACCAGTAGTGCTTTTCCTGTCATCAACATTTCTAGCGCAGTCAGAATCAATGTAGACTCTAAGTTCAAACTTGTCATTATTTTTGTAGTAGACCATAGTCCTTAGTTCCTTTCAAATATCTCAGAATCCTCTTGATTGCCATCATGTGAGTTTCCTTGGGATTAGCAGAAAATCTTGCAACAATCCCAACAACTAGGGCAATATCAGGTCTACTATGTACGACATACTATAGTTTTCCAATCATTGACCTGTAGAGTGTTTGGTTCACTTCTTTTGTGTCATCATCTTTTGTCAGCTTCTATCCAGTAGCCATGGGTGTACTCACTAGTTTGGACACTTCCATTCTAAAAGATTTCAGTATCTCTTTGATATATTTAGATTGAGTGATATAGATACCATTCTTCATTTAATAAATTTGTAAGCCAACAAAGAATTTTATTTCACCAAACATAGACATCTCAAACTCAGTTTGCATCTCTGTTGCAAATTTTTGACATAAAACATCTTGTCCACTAAATATGATGTCATCCACAAAAATTTTAGCTAATAATGTACCTTTTCTTTGCTCTGTCTTCAAGTACAGGTTGCTATTGTCATTGGTTCTTGCAAATCCATTCTTGATCAGATAATTGTGCTATCTCTCATACCATGTTCTTGGCACTTGTTTCAATCCATATAATTCTTTGTGCAATCTGCAAACCATATCCCTTTTGTTTTGGTCTACAAAACCATCAGCTTGCTCAATATATACTTCTTCTTCCAAGATATGGTCATTGAGAAATGCAGATTTTACATCCATCTGATAAACTTTGAATCCTTTATAGGCTGCATATGGAAGTAAGGTTCTGACAGCTTGCAATCTTGCAACTGGGGTGAAGGTTTCACCATAGTCAATTCCTTCCTCCTGTGTATAACCCTTGCATACCAGTCTAGCTTTGTTTCTTGTCACTTCTCCATGTTCATTTAGCTTGTTCCTGAATACCCACTTTGTGCCAATTACATTTTTATCCTTCGGCCTTGGTACAAGCATCCAAGTTTTTTTCTTTTCAATTTGTTCAATTTCCTCATTCATTTCTTTTATCCAATCTTCATTTTCTAAAGCATCTTTCACTGTTTTGGGCTCAAATTCACATAACATACATGTGTCATTTTTTAGCTTACTTGGTGTCATAACAGCAGAATCCTTTGACCCAATAATTTGATCAGAACTGTGATTTATTCTCACATATTTTTCTAGGGTAGGCTCAGTCCTTGCTTTAGGTTCATTGTTTGTATTCAGTTTTGGTTGATTTTGTGACTTGGTATCTCCATCAGATAGCTCAGCATTCACTTCCAGTTGCTCAGCAACTCCACTCTATGACTCGGCAGGTGCATGTTGTTGCTCAGCAGTAGTCTTAGGTAGTGAATTAGAATCTTCCTCATCTAGATATATGAATGATCTATAGCTTTCAGGCTCTTGTGTACTTTCAGCTTCATTTCTTTCTGCAAACTCATCAATTCTTATATTTGCACTCTCAACAATTTTGTTAGTATTAGAATTCAAACATTTGTAAGCTTTTCTTTTTGTTGAATAACCAAGGAATATGCCTTCTTCACCTTTAGTATCTAGTTTTCCATTTTTGTTGTCCTTCAGTATAAAACATTTTCTTCCAAATACTCTAAAATACTTTACACTAGGTGCATAACCATACCAAAGTTCATAAGGTGTAGCATTTGTACCTTTCTTGACTTGAATTCTATTCAGTGTATAGACAGCAGTACTTACAGCTTCTTTCCAATATTTCTGTGCAACATTTTTCTCCATCATTAGTGTTCTTGCACAGTCCATGATAGATCTGTTACTTCATTCAGTAATACCATTTTTTGGAGTTCTTGGTGCTGACATCTGTCTCTTTATGCCTCGGTCATTGCAGAACCTGTTAAACTCATTAGAAATAAACTCTCCATCTCTGTCAGATCTTAATTATTTCAAAAAATTTCCTATTTCCTTTTCAACTTTAGCTAAGTACCATTTAAATAACTAGAATGCATCATATTTTTCCTTGAGAAACATTACAGTCATCATCCTTGAATAATCATCAACAAATAGAATAAAGTATCTAGCACCACAATAGCTTCTTTCTCCAATGGGACCACAAAGATCAGTATGGACCAATTCCAAAATTTCCTCTGATACATGTGTTTTACTCTTGAAACTAGACTTAGTCATCTTTCCTAGTTGACATTGTTTACACCTAGCATTCTCAGGTTTCTTTAACTTAGGTAGCCCTCTAACCTTTTTCAATTTACTTATGCTTACCAAGTTATCAAAGTTCACATGACACAACCTCTTATGCCATAACCAAACATCATTGTATTGTGCAAACAAACATGTTTCTTTAGATAAATCTAGATAAAATAAGTTACCTTTAGTCTAATCACCACTTCCAACTAATTCTCCAGTAGAATCATAGATCTTTGTTTTTTTGTGATGAAATTCAACTTTGTAACTAGAAGTGTTCAATTGTGCAACACTCATCAAATTATATTTAAGACCATCAACCCAATATACATCATCACATCTAATTTTGTCAGTTAGATAAATCAATCCTTTACCTTTGATAAGACATGGTGAATCATTACCAAATATTACATATCATCCTTTACATTGGTTAAGTGTTTCAAACTTATCTTTGTCACTAGTCATATGATGGGAATAACCACTGTCAATGATCCAATGATCATTTTTACTCGTATAAGAGATTAGTGCAATTTTCTCATTATCATCAGAATCTTCTTTCATTGCAACATAAACAACTTCTATATCATTGTCATCAGAATTATCAGTGTCATTGTCAGAAGTTTCTTCAGCAATATATCAAGATTTCTTACCTTTATCTTTGTAGTCCTTATATTTCCTGAAGTCTTGGTCATTCTTTCTGTATTTTTATTCCTTGTATTTTTTGTCCCTTATTTCATCCTTTTCATTTTTGTCAGGACATCTAGCAGCTATATGACCAACTTTGTTGCATTAAAAACAAATAATAGGAAGTTTACCTTTGTATTTTCCTTTTCCTCTGGATAGTATTTTTTCCATAAGTGCTTCAAGTTCTTCAAGATCATCATCAGAAGTGTCACTATCACTATCCACATGTTTCTTTCCTTTCTTAGATTTTTTGAGAACTAGCTGTGATCTAAAAGTAGAATCAATCCCTTGTGGATTATAGTTATCATAATTTGACATTTCAAATGCAGTGAGTCTACCTATCAGATTTTCTAGATTCAGATTATTCTTAGGAGTGCATCTCAATTCTTGAATTGCAGAAACTCTAATAGCATATATAGGAAGTAAAGTTCTTAGTACCTTGTTCATAATGGTGTTCTCATCAATTTTTCCATTAACCCCTCTAATGGCATTTACAACTTCTTTTATTCTACCATAGCACTGAATAACATTTTCACCTTCTTGCATTTTCATCTCATCAAACTTACCTCTTAGACTTTTTGATTTAGCTCTCAACACATTTGTTTCTCCACCATAGAAAACTACAAGTTTGTCCCACATCTCTTTTGCATGTATGCAGCTCTTTATATCATCAAACTCTAAATAGATCAATGAGGAGGCGATCTCCAACATTGCTTTATTGTGCTCTTGCTTTTCTCTTAGTTGTAAAGATGAGAGAGGAGTAGAAGGTAGTACATAGGCATGTTCAATAAGTTGCTTAGCATCATCTCTATTACCAGCCAAATGTAGTTTCATCAAGCTCTGCCATGCAGGGAAGTTATCTTTGTTAAGCTTGGGAACCTCCTTCTTATACATCTTGATCTTTTCGCTCCAAGTACCTTCAAACTATTTTCAGGATACCAATGCTCTGATATCAATTGTTAGAATGAATTTAGAATAATTGAGAGGGGAGGGGTGAATCAGTTATCCTCAGGTCTAGATGTAGCAAATAAAACTTTTTTGTATTTCAGATCTACTCGGCAGTAGTAGCATATGTCAACAAATTTAATCATGCAGTTTACTATCAATTGAAATTAACTTGAAGAAACATAACAGTAAAGAAAACTATAAGCATTCACACAAGTTGACATAGGTATTTAACATGGAAACCCAATATGGGAAAAACCACTAGTAACATGCTACCAATTTTTCACTCTTCTGAAGTGATGCCCTGTGAGGAGCCAACCCTGTTAAAGGTTACAATAACACACTGCTAGCTGTGACCTGGTTAAAGGATTTAATCACCCTGTCAGGAGTGGCCTTGTTAGAGGACTTAGAACATTCCACCTAAATGTCACCTTGTTAGAGGATTTATACAAATGACTGTTAAGTCAACCTTGTTAAAGGATTTAACTGATACAATGGTAAGAAAGTAATCAGCAATTGTGATCTGGTACATACAACTTACTTTTCAAATTCAGATCCAATTACAGTTCTGATGTTAACTTACTTGATAGCCTGCATTGTCATTTCAACCTTCTGATCTGCTTGGAAATCCGTCAAGCAATCACACATGCAACTTTTTTCTTCTGCCTTTTTCCTTCTCTGCTAGATCATGCCAAACATTAAATCAACTATGAAAACCTCTTGCATACACATACACTCTTCCACACTCAATTAATAACCCCTTGAGGTTATCATATACCTCTCTGTCTAGGTCAGATAAATCTTTTGCCGCTTAAACAAGATCATAGATCTTAGGTTAGGTCAGATCCAATGGATCATTCCATCTTTGCATTACATTTACTTCTCCAAAGTAGTCACTAATTAAATCTTGAAACCATGCATTAATTATAGTTGCCTATACATTAAATGACGTGGATCAATCTTTAATTAACATTACATATCCCAATAAAATTAACTAAGTCAACCAAAGATCTCAAATCTCATCATAAATCCAATTACTGTAAGTCAGCCAACATCACTATTTCGACTCAGCAATTTCAATGGTTCTCGGCAATGAAAAAATTTTGCTTGTCAGAAGCAAGTTTGCTCGGCACAAGCCAAACTTGCTCGGCACAGAATATCTAGAAAAACTATCTTTGAAAGATAAACAACTAGTTACTTTGCCAGAGTGCCAACTAATCAAGTACCTTTTATTTGCCTTAACTCAACCATTCACTTGGTCTTCTTGTTAAATATTCTTCATCAACAATAGATATGGTACTCAAACAGATAACAATAGTCTCACCAATTAATTTTTGACATCAATGACAAAATAACAATTGTTTGCATTGTCACTTTCCAACACTACAGGCATATCATCAACATATAGACATAAAATAATGTAGTTGCCCTCATTTAACCTCTTGAAATAAACACAATGGTCAGAATTACATCGAGTGTATTCCCTCTCATTCATAAAAGTATCAAACTTAATATACTATTGTTGATGTGCTTTATTCAATCCATATAAACTTTTATACAATTTGCACACTAAACTCTCCTTACCCTTGACCTCAAATCCCTGTGGTTGTACCATATATAATTCTTCATTCAAATCACCATGAAGAAAAGTTGTTTTAACATCAAGCTTCTCTAAATACAAATCTTCAGTAGCCACAATACTTAAAGCAGTAAAAATAGAAGTCATTTTAACAACTGGAGAAAATATCTCATCAAAATCAATACCATGTTCCTGTGCAAATCCTTTTACGACTAATCTAGCTTTAAATCTTTTCTTACCTCCATCTTCTTATTTCAACCTGTAAACTCATTTATTCTGTAAAGCCCGTTTACGTGTAGGTAACTTACATAAATCCCAAGTCTGATTTTTCAGCAAGGAGTCCATTTCATCTGTCATTGCAAACTCCCATTGAAGCTTTGTATCCACCTGCATAGCTTTATTATAACAATCAAGTTCACCAGCATTAGTTAATAAAATAGAATACAAAGAAGGGGAAAATCTATCAAGAGGTCTACTTATCCTTGTTGACCATCTAACATTTAATGGGGTGTGTAGTATTTGTTATTGTTGTTGTTGCGGAGCATAAGGAATTACTGGAACATTATCTTTTGGAGTATCATCCAACTCTACATAATCAGTGTCTTTCTGCTCATACTATCATGAAAGATCTTTGTAAAAAACTTTCTCATTGAATATGACATCCCTACTTCTTAAACTTTTACAATATTCAAAATCAAAAAGTCTATAGCCAAATTCATCAATGCCATATCCAACAAATAAACATTTCTTTGATTTTTCTTCTAGCTTGGTTCTATTTTCAAAATCTATATGTGCAAATGCTTCACAACCAAAGGTTCTTAGAAAAGAATAAATTACCTTCTTACCAGTCCGTGCTTCCTCTGGAATACCACAACCCAAAGGAGTAGAGGGACCTCTGTTGATTAAATAAACATCATTATTTACATCCTCTACCCACATGTTTATGAGGAGCCTTGCATGCAATCTCATAGTCCTTGCACACTCCATTATTGTCCTGCTCATCCGTTCAACCACTCCATTTTCTTGTGGAGCTCTTGGAACCATTTTCTACCTATGGATACCATTAGAGGAACAATAATCTTCAAATTATTTGCTGCAATACTCACCACCGTTATCAGATTTGAGACATTTTAATCTTTTACCAGTCTCATTTTCAACCAAGCTTTTCTATTTCTTAAAAGTTTCAAACACATTGGATTTCTGCCTAAGGAAATAAATCCATACTTTCGTAGTTGCATCATCAATGAAAGTAACATAATAGAGAGAGCCACCAAGGGAAGATACATGAGTTGTCCCCCATACATCTATATGCACAAGCTCTAATTTATTATCTTTCTTTTCCTTCCCACCCTTCAAGAAACTAACTCTCTTTTGTTTCCCATACACACAACTTTCGCAGAAATCTAAATTTACACATTTTAGACCTGGTAAAACTTTCTTTGAGTGAATTAATTTCATACCTTTCTCACTCATGTACCCAAGTCTATTTTTCCATAGTGCTATTTTTGTATCCACAACAACTAATTTGTGTTCAACCTACTCAACTGCAGCAAATATTCTTGAACATTCATTTTTCTCTGTAACAATTAAAGTAGAAGGAATAGTATTGCTTGTACAAAGATATAAGGTGCCTACTTTCAAACCTTTTGCTACTAATAAGGAACCTTTTGAGACCTTACAATTTTTATCATTAAAAGTAACTGTGCAACCCTCATCACCTAGTTGTCTTGTTGAAATTAAATTTCTGCTCAGCCTTGGGACATGTCTTACCTCTTGTAGTAGCCAATGATTCCCATTCTGCAACTTAATCTTAATTCTTCCCTTCCCAAAAATTTGACAAGGTTCATTATCTCCAAAATAAACTAGCCCAAAATCACCTTGGACATAATTAATAAAATAACTCCTATGGGGTGTAGCATGGAAAGAAGCCCCTGAATCTATAACCCATGAATCATCAACATTTTTCAGGGAAGGACCAAAACATCATCGTCAGATTTATTACTTATCACATTTGCCTCCTTATTGCCTTCTTGTTTGTCTCCTTATTTATTTTTCTGAGACCAAAAATCTTTCTTCTTATGACCTGGTTTTCCACAGTACCAGCAGTCACTAGGTCCTCTTGATTGAGACCTCTTTCCCTTTGACTTCCCTCATGATTTCCCATGATTTCCATAGTTGTTTCCTCTATCTCTTGTTCTTCCTCTACTTTTTGCATTCAACACGCTACCTGATGTAGATACACCTGAGCTTTTCCTATGAATTTCCTCACTCAGAATAACACCAATAACATCGTCAAATTTTAGGGTGTTCATATTAGAAAAAAAGTTAATAACGACCATTATCAAGCTATTCCAGCTTTCTTGCAAAGAACACAAAATCAAGAGAGCCCTAATTTCTTCATCAAAATTAATATTCACAGAGGATAATTGACTAGTAACTATATTAAACTCATTTAATTGATCATCCACTGACCCACCTTCTACAATCTTCATATTAAATAAATGCTTCATAAGAAATACCTTATTCGAAGTGGAACGCTTTTCATACAAATTTGCTAGGGATTCCATTAGCTCTTCAGTTGCCATTGATTTTGTAATATTAAACAACACCGATTGAGCTAGGCATAAGAAAATACTATCCAGTGCCTTTCTATCCAGAATGTCCCAATCCTCCTAAGACATAGCTGGATCTTTCTTGGACACTCCTCGCAAAGGTCTCCATAAATCCTTCTTATAGAGATAGTCCTCCATCTGCATTTTCCATAACTAAAATTTCTTCCTATTAAACTTATCAACCTTTAGCCTACCCTCATCTGCCATAACTCCCACTTGACCATGAGACTCCCACTCAAGAATGAGACCTTCATGTAGAGGATAACTGAAAAAAAAAACTGTACCTCTGATACCACTTGTTAGGATTAACAAGGCAGAAATAACAATTACATGTAGAAATAAAACCTATAACAGAGAATAATAAACCAAACCAGAAGAGAACACAAGACACAAAGATTTAACATGGTTCACCCAATCCCTAGGCTATGTCCACCAAACAACAAAGTCCAATATTATTCTTATCTAGTGATTATAATCAGATCGCAATGCGCAGATCCCTTACATCTCAATACTGTTGTAAAACATAGAACATAATAATGAAAACCTAACCCTAAGCCAATTTATACAAAATTTATGCCACTTTAGGGTTAGAACATGTCAGTCAAGAAATTGGCCAAAATAAGACTAAAAAAAATTAACTATAAAAAGGTAAATCGCTTGAAAGGTTAATCACTTTCTTGATCAGTCGCCATAATATAACATATTAAACCGTAGAAATCAACTGCATAATGATCTTAATAAAAAGATCATTGAAGCCAAAGGAAGATAAGACCTTCAACGAGAAGTCCCAATTCACCCTATCATAAGCCTTCATAAGGTCCAAATTAAGGGTGAATTCAACCTTCTTATTAGCAGTCAAAGAATGAATGGTCTCATGGAAAGTAATAATTGAGTCAAGAATGTTTCATCTAGAAACAAATTAATTCTATTGATTAGAGGTAGGGGAAGATAAAAAATGATTTATCCCAAGGACAAGAATCTTCGTCAAGACCTTATAGATGGAATTGCATAGGCTGATTGGTGTAATATTTTGAAAGGAATCAACCCTAGGATATGTTTTTTTTAATAAGAGCAATAAAAGTGGCATTCAATTTCTTGAGAAGGGATCTAGATCCAAAAATTTCTTTTTCATTACAAACCACATCTTTATCCACGATATCCTAGTACATCTGAAAGAAAAAGATAGGAAAACCATCCAAACCTAGGGCCTTATTCCCTTCAAACAATAAAATATCCTCATAAACCTCCTTATCGGGTGTAATGTTTTTCAAAGTTCTATTCAATTCCTGGGTGACCAGACTAGGATACTTAGTAAAATATCTATTTATTTCCATATTCTATGGTTCAAAATTTGACAATTGATAATTGTTGGTTAATTTTCATAGTGTTTTTAACTTTGGTCATTTACTGGGTAAAGTTTTGTCATACTTTTATATGTATATGTGTGTGTGTGTATGTATGTGTATGTGTGTGTGTGTGTGTGTGGGTGTACACACACACACACAGATATATATATATATACACTTATGTATATATGTATATGTATATATCTATATATACTTACATACATATATACATACATATACATATACATACATATACATATACACACATATATATCATTGTTTCTACAATTTATTATTTTTATTCAATGTTAACACTAGCAAATGCATTATTACATATAAATCAACCATGCTCTAGTAACATATTCTAAGTGTATGTCAAAAGAGTAAACTTTGTAGCGATGAGCGAGAGCCAAGGAAATTTTGAATTTGGTGATGGAGGGACGAGAATGAGGAAGACGATGATGATCCTGGTGGATCTACGAAGGATTGGAAAGTTGTTTTGGCAAAAGTGTAACCTTTGTATGTTTGTAGGAGTTTGGATATATGGATTTTGGGCCTTTTGGGAGTTTCTCATTTGGATTTTGGAATGTCCTTCACCTTCTTAAGTCTTCTTATAGCCTTACTGTCAGTGGGTTTACTATGGCAAATTGGGAAAAACCCAATCTCCTCCTTTTGGAACTGGACGATTGCTATGGAGGGATGGAAGAGAGGGGTGGGAGCTCTGTTTGGGTTTCTACAGAGAATGGGGAAGGAGAGAATGATTTTTAAGGCTTCTACTGGGCTCACAAGATTATTGAGCTAATTTTTGTGGGTTTTCTTGGTCTCCATTCCAGAACCTCCTTCTATTGCAGCTATGCCTGGAGAGAGTTGCAAGTTATTCTTGGTTTGAGTTCAAAGTGAGAGGCTCTCCCCTATCTCTAGTTCTTAGTGGTGGTTTCTACCTGGTTATTTCTTTCCGTTAAGGCAATAGCCCTTGTTTTTGTTATGGGTGCTCCCTCCCCTGCTCTTTTTGAGTTTTGGGGATCCTGAGCCATTTATTTTTTGGTTTGGTGGGTGCCTTCTCGATTGGAGGGTCTAGGCCCTCTTCTTTTTATAGCGCACTAGTTATTACTCACCATGAGATTCTCTTTTGATCCATTGACCATTCTGTGCAATGGGAGTAGCAATGATGGTTGGTTTTTTTCTGAGGGAAATGTTGTGGCTATGGTTGGAGGGGTGAATGACTGTACTCTCACCCTTCTTGCGGCCACATATTTTTTGGGCAGTGTGGTTTCTCACCCCTGGCTATCGACTGCTAGTTGGCGTTTATGCTGGCCTACCCACTTTGTTTTTTTGGGTCTCAGAGTTCCTGAGTGTGAGAATTGGGGTTTTTTGTATGGCCTATTTGGGTCTTGTTCATTGAATACCTGGTGTGTGGGTAAGGGTTTGGCTGGGAGCTACTTCCCTCTCTGGTGTTTCTCTCCCTGCTATTGGGACTTGGATATAGTGGGGGAGTGGTGTTCCTCTTGGTGGATTTCTCTTGGTGTTATGTTTGTTTTAGTTGTGGTTCTTGGCCTTTGGTGGTTGGCTACCTGTCTTCTACAGGATGCCCTTTTTTGAGTTGGTTTACTGAAGACACTCCAAAGTTCTGGACATGGTTGTTGGCTCTTCACCTTGAAGAGTAGTTCCATTTGACGATGGTGTGATGGGGAGGTCTTTATCTTCTAGCTCTTTTTTTCTTTTTGTGGGTCTGCCCCTTCTCCTTGGTTGGGACAACGTATTTTCTTTCTCTCTTGGGCAGGTGAATGCTGATAGTTTTCAAGGGCTCACCTTGGGTGGTTGTTTTTGGATGAAGTTTGTAGGCATTTTGGGTGCTTTCCCCATCCCCATGGATTTGGATTCTGAGTGGTTTTTCTAGAGGAGGGCTTGGTACTATCTATCTATTTCTTCTTTCATGGCTCCTATGGAGGTGGAGTTGTCTCCTTTTGAGGGGGAGGTTTTTCATGACTTTGGAGGTGGACGAGTTCTGGTCTCTCTTCTATGATTGGTGGTCTAAAATTTTATTTATAGTGTTGTTGATCTCCCTCCTCACTGCTCCTATTGAGGTGGGTCCCTTTACTATTGAGGTGGAAAGGGTTGTTTCTGTTGGAGGGTGGATCTACAGTCAGGCTGCTGCTTTTATTTAGCAGGAAGACCTTTGATAACTTTTCTTTTCCAAGGGAGTTTGGAAAGTTTCAATTGATATTTTCTTGGTTGAGCTTTGGTGATGGTCTTTCTTGACCTTGTTGTTCTTTTAAGTTTCTCTATTGTGCACTCTGGATATGATTAATGTGTTGGAAAGTGACATTGCAAGCAATTGTTATTTTGTCATTGATGTCAAACCTTAATTGGTGAGACTATTGTTATCTATTTGAGTACCATATCTACTATTGAAGAAGAAGATTTAACAAGAAGACCAAGTGAATGATTGAGTTAAGGAAATTCAAAGGGTACTTGACCAGTTGGCACTCTGGCAAAGTAATTTGTTGTTTATATTTCAAACATAGTTTTTCTGGCTGCTCTGTGCGGAGCAAAGTTGTTCGATGCCGAGTAAAGTTGCTTTGTGACATGCAAAGTTGTTCGATGCTGAGTAATGTTACTTGTGATGAGAAAAATTTGTTCATTTCCGAGCACCATTGTAATTTCCGAGTGGAAACAGTGATGTTGGCTGACTTAAAGAAATTGGATTAATAATTAGATTTGAGATCTCTGGCCGACTTAGTTAATTTTACTGGGATATGTAATGTTAATTGAAGATTGATCCACATCATTTAATGTATGGGTAACCGTAATTAATGCATGGTTTCTAGATTTAATTAGAGACTACTTTGGAGAAGGAAATGTAATGCAAAGATGGAATTATTCGTTGGATCTGACCTAACCTAAGATCTATGATCTTGTTTAAGCGGCAAAGATTTATCTGACCTAGAGAGAGAGGTATATTATAACCTCAAGGGGTTATTTTCATAGTGTGTGGCAAAGTGGAGTGTGGTAAAGTGGTGAAATGGATGAGTATGCAAGAATTTTGCATAATTGATTTACTGTTTAGCATGATCTAGCAGAGAAGGCAAAAGGCAGAAGCAGAAAGTTGCATGTGTGATTGCTTGACAAATTTCTAAGTAGATGAAAATGTTGAAATGAAAATATAGGCTACTCAGTAAGTTAACATTAGAGATGTAATTGGATCTGAATCTACAAAGTAAGTTGTATGTACCAGATCACAACTGCTGATTCCTTTCTTACCATTGTATTAGTTAAAATCCTTTAACAAGGTTGACTTAACAGTCATTTGTATAAATCCTCTAACAAGGTGACATTCAAATTGGAATTTTCTTAGTCCTCTAACAAGGCCACTCCTGACAGGGTGATTAAATCCTTTAACCAGGTCACACCTAGTAGTGTGTTATTGTAACCTTTAACCGGGTTGGCTCCTCACAGGGCATCACTTCAGAAGAGTGAAAACTTGGTAGCATGTTACTGGTGGTTTTTCCCATATTGGGTTTCCATGTTAAATACTTGTGTCAACTTGTGTGAATGCTTATGGTTTGCTTTATTGTTATGTTTCTGCAAGTTAACTTCAATTGATAGTGAACTACATGATTAAAGTTGTTGACATATGCTACTGCTGCCGAGTAGATCTAAAATACAAAAAAAAAAATTATTTGCTACATCTAGACCTAAGGATAACTGATTCACCCCCCCTCTTATTTATTCTAAATTCATTCTAACAATTGGTATCAGAGCTTTGGTCTCCTGAAAATAGTTTAAAGGTACTTGGAGCAAAAAGATCAAGATGTATAAGAAGGAGGTTCCCAAACTGAACAAAGATAACTTCCCTTCATGGAAGAGCTTGATGAAATTACATTTGGTAGGTATTGGAGATGATGCTAAGTGACTTATTGAACATGCCTATGTACCACCTTCTACTCCTCTCTTAGCTTTACAACTAAGAGAAAAGCAAGAGCACAATCAAGCAATGTTGGAGATCACCTCCTCATTGAGCTATTCTAAGTTTGATGATATAAAGAACTTTATAAATGCTAAAGAGATGTGGGAAAAACTTGCAACTATCTATGGTGGAGACACAAATGTGCTAAGGGATAAATCAGAAATTCTAAGAGGTAAGTTTGATGAGATGAAAATGTCATTTAGTACTATGGTAGAATAAAAGAAGTTGTAAATGCCATTAGAGGGGCTAATGGAACTATTGATGAGAACACCATTATGAGAAAGGTACTGAGAAATTTACTTCCTATATATGCTATTAGATTTTCTGCAATTCAAGAATTGAGATGTACTCCTAACAATAATATGAATCTAGAAAATCTGATAGGCAAACTCACTGCTTTTGAAATGTCAAATTATCATAACTATAATCCACAAGGGATTGATTCTGCTTTTAAATCATAGCTGGTTCTCAATAAATCTAAGAAAGGAAAGAAACATGTAGACAGTGACAGTGACACTTCTGATGATGATCTTGAAGAACTTGAAGCACTCATGGCAAAAAAACTATCCAAAGGAAAAGGAAAATACAGAGGTAAAAGTCCTATTATTTGTTTTTCATGCAACAAAGTTGGTCATATAGCTGCTAGATGTCCTAACAAAAGTAAAAAAGATGAAAGAAGGGACAACAAGTACAAGGAATACAAAGACAGAAAGGATGACAGAGACTTCAGGAAATATAAGGACTACAAAGACAAAGGTAACAAATCTTGTTATATTGCTGAAGAAACTTTTGACAATGACACTGATAATTTTGATGACAATGATATAGAAGTTGTTTATGTTGTAATGAAAGAAGATTCTGATGATGATGAGAAAATTGCACTAATCTCTTATATGAGAAAAAATGATCATTGGATCATTGACAGTGGTTGTTCCCATCATATGACTGGTGACAAAGATAAGTTTGAAACCTTAAACCAATGTAAAGGAGGATATGTAAAATTTGGTAATGATTCACCATGTCTTGTCAAAGGTAATGGTTTGATTAACCTAAATGACAAAATTATATGTGATGATGTGTATTGGGTTGATGACCTAAAATATAATTTGCTGAGTCTTGCACAGTTGAACAATTCTGGTTACAAAGTTGAATTCCATCACAAAAAGGCAAAGATCTATGATTCTACTGGAGAATTAGTTGGAAGTGGTGATCAGACTAAAGGTAACTTATTTTATTTGGATTT
>MU227706.1:329687-353775 GCA_018584345.1 Thuja plicata | reverse complement strand
TAACTTGGTAAGCATAAGTAAACTGAAAAAGGTTAGAGGGCTACCTAAGTTAAAGAAACCTGAGAATGCTATGTGTAAACAATGTCAACTAGGAAAGATGACTAAGTCTAGTTTCAAAAGTAAAACATATGTATCAGAGGAAATTCTAGAATTGGTCCATACTGATCTCTGTGGTCACATTGGTGAAAGAAGCTATTGTGGTGCCAGATACTTTATTCTATTTGTTGATGACTATTCAAGGATGATGACTGTAATGTTTCTCAAGGAAAAATATGATGCATTCCAGTAATTTAAATGGTACCTAGCTAAAGTTGAAAAGGAAATAGGAAAAAGTTTTAAATGCTTAAGATCTGATAGAGGTGGAGAGTTCATTTATAATGAGTTTAACAGGTTTTGCAATGACCGAGGCATAAAGAGACAGATGTCTGCACCCAGGACTCCTCCACAAAATGGTATTGCTAAATAAAAGAATAGATCTATTATGGACCGTGTAAGAACACTAATGATGGAGAAAAATGTTGCATAGAAGTATTGGAAAGAAGCTGTAAGTACTGCAGTCTATACACTGAATAGAGTTCAAGTCAAGAAAGAAAGGAATGAAGCTAAAAGTACACAAGAGTATGAAAGCTAGAGATCATTTGTATATTTGGATGAGGAAGATTATAATTCACTACCTGATACTACTACTGAACAACAACATGCACCTATTGAGTCACAAAGTGGAGTTGCCGAGCAACTGGAAGTGAATGTCGAGCTATCTAATGGAGATGCTGAGTCACAGAACCAACCATAACTAAATACAGACGATGAACCTAAAGAAAGGACTGAGCCTATCCTAGAAAAATATGTTAGAAGAAATCATAGTTCTGATCAAATCATTGAGTCAAAGGATTTTGTTGTTATGACAAGAAGTGAGTTGAAAAATGACACATGTCTGTTATGTGAATTTGAGCCCAAAACAGTGAAAGACACTTTAGAAAATGAAGACTGGATACAAGCAATGAATGAGGAAATTGAACAAATTGAGAAGAACAAAACTTGGACACTTGTACCAAGGCCGAAGGATAAAAATGTAATTGGCACAAAGTGGGTATTCAGGAACAAGCTGAATGAACATGGAGAAGTGAAAAGAAACAAAGATAGACTGGTATGCAAGGGTTATGCACAGGAGGAAGGAATTGACTATGGTGAAACCTTCACCCCAGTTGCTAGATTGGAAGGTGTCAAAACCTTACTTGCATATGTAGCCTATAAAGGATTAAAATTTTATCAGATGGATGTGAAATCTGCATTTCTCAATGGTATCTTGGAAGAAGAAGTATATATTGAGCAAGCTAATGGTTTTATTGATCCAAACAAAAGGGATATGGTTTGTAGATTGCACAAAGCTTTATATGGATTGGAGAAAGCACCTAGACCATGGTATGAGAGATTACACAATTATCTAATCAAGATTGGATTTGCAAGAACAAATGACAACAATAACCTGTACTTGAAGATAGAGCAAATAAGAGGTACATTATTAGCTAAATTTTTTGTAGATGACATCATATTTACTGGACAAGATTTTTTATGTCAAAAATTTGCAACAGAGATGCAAAATGAGTTTGAAATGTCTATGTTTGGTGAAATAAAATTCTTTGTTGGCCTACAAATTTATCAAATGAAGAATGGTATCTATATCACTCAATCTAAATATATCAAAGAAATACTAAAAACTTTGGAATGGAAGAGTCCAAACCAGTGAGTACACCCATGGCTACTGGATAGAAGATGACAAAAGATGATGATACAAAAGGAGTGAATCAAACACTCTACAGGTCAATGATTGGAAAACTACAATATGTTGTACACAGTAGACCTGACATTGCTCTAGCTATTGGGATTGTTGCAAGGTTTTCTACTAACCCCAAGGAAACTCACATGATGGCAGTCAAAAGGATTCTGAGATATTTAAAAGGAACTAAGGACTCTGGTTTGTACTAAAAAAAGAATGACAAGTTTGAACTCAGAGTCTACATTGATTCTGACTGGGCTGGAAATGTTGATGACAGGAAAAGAACTACTGGTGAAGCATTTATTTTAGGAAATAAATTGATCTCTTGGACAAGAAAGAAATAGAACTCCACCTCACAATCTACAGCTGAAGCCGAGTATGTGGCAGCAGCAGTAAACTATTCTAACATTGTGTGGTTGAAGATACTACTGAAAGGTATGAAGGAAGAGATCACTGATCCAGTTGTAATATATTGTGATAACACAAGTGCTATTAATATTTCTAAAAATCTTGTTATGCACTCTAAGACAAAGCATATATCTATCAAGTATCAGTACTTGAGGGAGCTAGTTCAGAGAAAAGAAGTGAGATTGGATTATGTGAACACTAAAGAAAAATTAGCAGACATATTCACAAAAGCACTACCCAAGGATGCTCATGAGTATCTATGAGGTAAATTGGGGGTGATTCCCCTCACTGAGGGTAATTAAGTTCTGAATAGGACTGTTGCATCAAATATTTTATTCATAATATCTGACACATTGATGCACAGTAAGTCACACTTTAGAATGCTGGCTAAAGTTGTGAAGTTGAACAAGGATAGAAAAGAAAAATCAGTCATAATCAAGATGAGTACAGGATCAGTTTAATACTAAAGATCTACATGATAAAGATATTGACATCTTTGGAATTGTTGTCAAAGAGAGAGAGATTTCCTATAAGAGGGAGAGATTACTCATAGGAGGAAGAGATTGCCGAGAAAGATTACTATTGAAACATTGAAGTGATTATCTACTCAGAGGGAGTCTACAGATGATTAGACACAAATGACCAAACATAAAGGGAGAAATGTGCACAGATGAGAATCAGAATGAAGCTAAAGAAATTAATGAAAATTCCAGGTGAACATTTGGATTGGTTGGTAACTATGTTTTTTAAATCATTGTTTTAAATATTTTTTGTTGCCATCAATGCCAAAGAGGGAGATTGTTGGAAAGTGACATTGCAAGCAATTGTTATTTTTTCATTGATGTCAAACCTTAATTGGTGAGACTATTGTTATCTATTTGTGTACCATATCTACTATTGAAGAAGAAGATTTAACAAGAAGACCAAGTGAATGGTTGAGTTAAGGCAATTCAAAGGGTACTTGACCAGTTGGCACTCTTGCAAAGTAATTCATTGTTTATATTTCAAAGACAGTTTTCTGGCTGCTCTGTGCCAAGCAAAGTTGTTCGATGCCGAGTAAATTTTCTCTGTGATGAGAAAAGTTGCTCGATGCTGAGTAAAGTTGCTTGTGACGAGAAAAAGTTGCTCATTGCCGAGCACCATTACAATTGCCGAGTGGAAACAATGATGTTGGCTGACTTACAGAAATTGGATTAATGATGAGATTTGAGATCTCTGGCTGACTTAGTTAATTTTATTGGGATATGTAATGTTAATTGAAGATTGATCCACATCATTTAATGTATGGGTAACTGTAATTAATGCATGGTTTCAAGATTTAATTAGAGACTACCTTGGAGAAGGAAATGTAATGCAAAGATGGAATGATCTGTTGGATCTGATCTAACCTAAGATCTACGATCTTGTTTAAGCGGCAAAAGATTTATCTGACCTAGACAAAGAGGTATATTATAACCTCAAGGGGTTATTTTCATAGTGTGTGGCAAAGTGGAGTGTGGTAAAGTGGTGAAGTGGATGAGTATGCAAGAAGTTTGCATAATTGATTTACTGTTTAGCATGATCTAGCAAAGAAAGCAAAAGGCAGAAGTAGAAAGTTGCATGTGTGATAGCTTGACGGATTTCCAAGCAGATCAAAAGGTTGAAATGACAATGCAAGCTACTTAGTAAGTTAACATAAGAGCTGTAATTGGATCTGAATCTGCATAGTAAGTTGTATGTACCAGATCACAACTACTGATTACTTTCTTACCATTGTATTAGTTAAAATCCTTTAACAAGGTTGACTTAACAGTCATTTGTATAAATCCTCTAACAAGGTGACATTCAGATTGGAATGTTCTAAGTCCTCTAACAAGGCCACTCCTGACAGGGTGATTATATCCTTTAACCAGGTCACACCTAGCAGTGTGTTATTGTAACCTTTAACAGGGTTGGCTCCTCATAGGGCATCACTTGAGAAGAGTGAAAACTTGGTAGCATGTTACTGGTGGTTCTTCCCATATTGGGTTTCCACGTTAAATACTTGTGTCAACTTGTGTGAATGCTTATGGTTTGCTTTACCGTTATGTTTCTACAAGTTAACTTCAATTGACAGTGAACTGCATGATTAAAGTTGTTGACATATGCTACTGCTGTCGAGTAGATCTGAAATACAGAAAAAAAATTATTTTCTACATCTAGACCTGAGCATAACTGATTCAACCCCCCCCTTCTCAATTATTCTAAATTCATTATAACATAATGTGTATCTAGTGTGCTTCTTTTGTACCACATGTCAGCACCCTCTTGTTGCTTCTTAATTCAAAAACATATTCTAAGTATAAATAAAGAGCTATTATGTTTCAATATATAAATGATGAAAAATTGAACCTATTGAATGATTTTTTTTTAAAAAATTAGATGACTTGTTATGCATAGATTATCAACATCATTCTTGTATTATTATATGATAAGTAATAATTAGTAGAGATAAATTCTTGAGAGGGTGTGACCATTGGAACAAATTTAGTATATTAGATCGATAGAGTACTTCGAGATAGCCTCGAGGGCTGATAAATGTTATATCCATCACATTATTATTTCAAAATATTATATAATACTCAAAAAAATTATTTTTATTATTTGTTTAAATGGTTCTCCCATTAATAAGACTAACACACCAACATGCTATTCCTTTCAGAATTTCAAAGTAACAAACAATAATGTAACAACCTGATATTAATTCGTGGAAGGCACTGTGAAAAAGAAAAATCATAAAGTTACGTACATTTATAAAATATATTACATAGTATATAGAGTAAAAATTGGGCTGCTACAAAGTAATTGTTGCCCAAATTTCCCATTCTGTGCATTTGGCCTAGTTTGCCCTGTCTTGCTTCCCCTGTCTTGTTTTCCAAGCTTCATGTCCTCACTAAAACCCTTAAAGCCCTAAGAAGCCCTAAGTCTTCATGTTTAAACGAGGAAAATCCTTAAGCCTTGGCACGTTATGTTTCACAGTTACTTTTTCCAATCACTAAGAGCATGTGCCTATTTTCCAGTCGCTTGATCACTTCAGCCTGGGCGAATATTCCTTTTCTTTCCCCGACTCTGCGTGTTCCTTTGTCGCGTTGTCTGAAAACACTCTGGAATATTCCCCTAATGTCTTCCGACTTGGCTACCTTTCTTCAGTCGCATGATCGCCAGATCCATATTATAAGCTTTGAAATGAATGGGACCCACTTCGGTCGGGTGATCACGAGAAGAGTTCAACAGTTGATAAAATGTCTTACGACTTGGCTACCATCCCTTGGTCGCCTTGTCGCCAGAACAGAGAGGTGACTCAGCGTCCCAGTGGGCAGAAAAGTAACCAGTGGCCATGTGACATGTGTCATATGGTGGATGGATGCTGATGTTAGTCGGGTAATCGCCACATGAAGAAGATGGGTCATGCGACTTCGAGACTAAGTGTTTCTTTGCCCCAGTCGCAGGATCGCAGGAAGATTTAAGGGCAACCTCAGTTTTTAAGCAATTAAATGCCAGCCGTCCGATGCAAAACATAGATGATCCAACGACGGACGCGTGGTCGGGTGATCAAAGTGCCCTATGTGAAAATTACTCCCGAATCAGTGCCTTGGGGTTGTCGCGATGTCGCCAGAGGGATTCAAGGACACTCAGGCACTGTTTGAAAAGTCAAAGGGCTCAGACAAAGGATTCCCTGACTTGGTGACTAAGTGTGGTCGCGTAGTCTTAGAACAGAAAGATAGCATTTGGCGATCAGGCGACAAGCCGTGACGGTCTGAGGTAGCAGTTAGGCGCATGGTCACGGGATGGAGGGTGAGTTAAGTAAAAAGCCTTGCAACTTTGATTTTGCACAGTCGCCTTGTCGCTGGATCCAGGCTTGGGTTAAACAGAGGTAAAAAAGTGCTTTGTAGCCAGGTCATGAGATTTAACCAGGGTCAAGGTCTAATGCTCGCGACAAAGAGACCAACGGTCAGTCGCGTTGTCGCTGGACTTTGAATTTGAATGTTTGGCGGCAGATTTGGCACTGTGAACACTCGGCAACCATGGTTCCTCCGTGCTCGTGTTCCAGAACTGATCAGAGAGGTTTCAATTGTGGAGGACCATGCACAGGGAGTCTGTTGATCCTTTGAATAGATTTGTTTGACGTCGGTGGAGAAACAAAAGATTCAGAGGTGTGGGGAGATACAGAGTCCAATCACAAAGTTATTTCTCTCCAGGTGCAGTTGGCGAAGGGACATGGTCATGATCGATGGCTCATTGATGAGAAATTGAGCGGCGGCCGTCAGGGGTCACTTCCCATCCTGGGGGACTGTGATCAGTTGGTAGGCATTCATGACAGAGACTTAGTTGCTAAGTTTTCTCATGGATTCAGGTTGCGTTTCTACGGGCATGATCCAGTACAGGGATGGGCAAAAAAAGGAAATCTGATCTGATCGATTCACTTGGTGCACATTTATGGCCAGATTAGATTTTTTCCTAGGGTCAATTATTATATTGTAAATCTGTAACCCTAGTTAGGTTTTCTGAGACTCTTTCCTGCGTGCATGGGAGTATAAAAAGTTTTTTGAGAGCCTTAGTGCTTAGGAGATTTTGGCATTTTGTAAAGAGAATTTTGTTCTCTCTTGGAGCTATCTGAGGCATTCTTTCTGCCCTCTGGCTTTTACATTCTGTAATCTTCTCATTGATCATGCAAAATATTGGAAGTACTTTGAGATAATTCTTCATATCCCTATGCTTCCTTGTTTGTATCATCTCTTATTGGATCAAAGTTTATGAATGCTGATTAATGGATATTGGGGTTCCTAGTTCCTCTCATTTTCTGCAATTCTGTGTGTTATTGTGTCTGATCTGATTTAGATGTTTTGTGGGTATACTTCAGCCCCTAGCTGTCTTGTCTCATTCCTACACCTGGTTGTAGAGAAGGATGTTTGTTTGCAGGTCATAGATCGAGTCTTTTCTTCAAACCTTCCTATGAAATACTTATGCAAGCCTATCTAGTGAGTTGTAACTTATTTGACCTGGTTCTTCCATTGATTTCATTCCTCTATACTGAGATTCAAGCCCTAATTTTAGTGCATCACCTAGTAGGTAGTTTGCTTTCAGTCATTTCCCTTTCATGCAATCCTTCTATCCCTTTCCCTCAAAAGTTTACTTTCCTGTTTAAGAAGCAAATTAAGGTGATTATCTAAGAGGAACCAGCCTAGAACCTGGAGGTCTCATCTCGGTTAGCATAAGGTCCCACAACCTTGAGATGATTCCCATGTTATACTGGATTATCAAGACCAAGAGAGCTTGAGATCAGAGGCGCAAATTCAGTGTATAAAAGTAATACTAACCAAGCATTTACCATGTACATAATAAAGAACACTTCACAATCTCTTTCACATTTTTAGTATATAAAAAATAGATTTCTCACAACTTCTTCAATGAGGTAATTTAGGAAAAAATTAAGATCCTAAATACATACAACAACATAAACTATGTTACCATATTCCCTACTTTCTTTCTCAATATTATTAAAATATCTACTTGCTCATATCAAAGCACATGAACTACTAATTCAATGAATCTATGACCAATAGATGCTACTGACTAGTGAGACATCAATGACTCTACTCACTTATTGGTACAAGGAGGATCCCATATTTCTAATTGAAAAATATTACATTATTTTACAGGTTCTTCTTGCATAAATACCTTCCAACCATAAAGATGGATTCTATTGAAAGGATAGTTTAATGTCATGTAGTTGGATAGTGTGCCTTTACTAGTGTGTAAAAAGGCAATAGTTTATTCCCTCGTGATCTATATTGTTTTGAACTACCTCTAGTTTTATCTTGAGGCCAAGAATCATTTTCCTTTTATTGTAAGATTGTATCTATCTCCAAGTGCATTTAATTGTGTTTTGTATTCATTTAACCCACCACTAACCTAGAAAATAAAAATTGTGTTCCTACTAGGATTGGCTAGACATATTTTTAATACCATAGTCATTACGTGACATGGAAAAGTATTTCAAAGAATTAGGAACCCAAGAAGCCATTTTATTTAAAAAATAGGTTATGGACATGTGATCAATGGTGGGGCTAGAAAGGATTTCTAAGATGTTAGGAATAACATTCTACAAGACAACTAAGAAGGGGGGGGTGAATCAGTTGTGATGTATATTTCACTTTATTATACTTTATAAACCAAAACTGCAAATGCAAATGATAACACAGTAATAGACAACACTAAAACACAATATTTTTTGTCGAGGAAAGCCTATTAAAGGTAAAACCCTAGTGAGAATTAACACACACAAACAATGGACTAAGAGTATAGTATCCATGTTAAAAGATATTAGCCTTGTTAGCAGCTTGTTACAACATTACAGTACATAGTCCTTGTTAGGAGACAGACCCTGTTAGGAGTCAAAGGAAATAGTAGGCTCACTGCTAAGGCACACTGCCCAAAGAAGATTAAAGCCACCTTCAAGGATTTACAATCCGCATAGGTGTATAAAGAAAATACACAATCAGAGAAGTATCTGCCAACAACCATATTTGCTTGATTAGTTCCAATGAAGTATCAACTCTTCTTGCATCGAGCAGTCAAAAAGCTTCACAACTTTCACACATTCCTTCTCTTATTTTCTCTGTCACACTTCTCCACAAGAATATATCTTCCATATAGACCCTTACACAATAGCTTATTAGGTCGGCCAATTAAGCTTTCCTAGTACATAATTAATTAGGTCTGCTAATTAAGGCTTTCCATCATAAAAATAATTACATAGCCCCTTGCTAAGATACACACGGTATCTAAGAAAAGTATACAACATTTAAAATTTATTACATATACTTCCAGATCTACAATCCACGCTCATAATTAATTTCCACATGTTACAAGTCTGAAGTCAGCCAGGATAAAGGTCTTCTCCAAAATACACACCATAGCTGACTTCATCAGTCTTCAAACAATAATCGAACACAACCCATTACACTAACATATGTTGGTTTTCCATCAGTAAGCTTGAAATTTCTAAAATATCCCCATCAGAAAGATATACCAGAAACACATAGACCTACTCTATCTTGAATCACAGTTGCAATCCAGAAAACTAGTCTTCACCAAATGAATTGTAACATCCACATAATGTAACATAAATTCAATCGACCTTAGGAGTAAGGTTAGGACACATCCTTCTACATAAATCCAACTTCAATCCTTCTGAATCATCCGTAAAGTGTTTGTACTCTCATTCCAGTTAAGTAGTTAGTCTGTCTTCCACATAGAAATATATGTTGACATTAGTGACAAAACATGAATATCAATAGCATAATCAGTAACCAAAATAGATATCATCCAACAATCTCCCCCTTTCACATTGATGGAAACATATGGTAAAATCCATATGCATCAACCCAAAAGTACTCTCTCTCAATACAATCTTCTCAATATCCTCAACATAAATTCCCCAAAATAGTAGGGATTTTCTCATAGATTCCTTCCCCCTTTGGCAGCAATGGCAAAGGGTTCCATAGTTCACCCATAGTCTCCTATAAGTTGTATCCTTTTAAAATATTTATGTCGAATCAGCTAGGTGCAAGATCACCTAAATGTACTCCACTATTTTTTGCGATCACTCCCCCTAAGGAGTAGATCCATACATCAAGTCTAGATAATAATATGGCTTTGAGATCCACTGGACTGATGCACATCTGCATCATTTAGTTTTCACTGGGAGGGGCCATCACCCCAAGCATGCCTCTGAGATATTCAAAAGCATCTTTTGGCAAAGGTTTGGTAAATATATCTACTATCTATTCCTTTGTGCTAATATACTCCAGTTTGATCTCTTTGTCTGCTACCTTCTCCCTTAAGAAATGATACTTGATAGAAATGTGTTTAGTATTTGAATGCATTACAGGATTCTTTGACATATTCACTATGCTGGTGTTATCAAAATGGATAACCACTAGTTCTTTGAAAATTATTCTTATGTCCTTCAGCATTTGTATCCTCCAAACAACTTGTGTACAATTTATTGCAGCAGTAACATACTCTGACTCAATAGTAGATTGAGCAATACAATTCTGCTTCTTTCTCAACCAAGAAACCAACCTTTTTCCAAGGAAAAATGCTCTACCACTTGTGCTCTTCCTGTCATCTATATTACGTGCCCAATCAGCATCAGTAAAATCTTGCAATGTAAAATCATCAGTTTTTTCATACCATAATCCATACTCTATTGTTCCTTTCAGATATCTAAAAATTCTTTTCACAGTAGCAAAGTGTGTCTCTTTAGGATCTGCCTGATGTCTAGCCACAATTCTAACTGCATTGGTAATATCTGGTCTAGTGTGTGTCAAATATTATAGACCTCCAATCATTGACCTGTACTTATTTTTCCCAACACTTTGAGTCTCATCACTTTTAGTTAGTTTGTTCCCTGTTACCATGGGTGTACCAACAGGTTTACAATCTTCCATTCCAAGCTTCTTCAACATTTCCTTAAGGTACTTTGTTAGAGATATAAATATGCCATTTTTACTCTGATTAATTTGCAAATGAAGAAAAAATTTCATCTCACCAATCATTGACATCTCAAACTCATTCTCCATTTCTTTAGCAAATTTATTACGACCATTTTTTCATCGCCTCCAAAAATGATATCATCAATAAAAACTTCTATAATTAAGATTCAATCTTCATCAGTTATTAAATACAAATTACTATCCGCATTACCTTTTCTGAAACTAAGACGAAGTAGATGTTTATCTAGTCTTCCATACCATGCCTTCAATGGTTATTTCAGTCCATACAATGCCTTCTTCAGTATGAAAACCATTTTTTCATCATCTTCCAAAGGAAAACCATCAGGTTGCTCAATGTACACTTCTTCTTCTAGATCGCCATTCAAGAATTCTGATTTCACATCCATCTGATACACTTTGAAGACTTTATGTGCAACATAAGCAAGGAATAGTCTCACAGCTTCCAGTCTAGCAACAGGTGCAAATGTTTCTTCACAATCTATACCTTCTTGTTGTGAGTAGCCTTTACATACCAGTCTAGCCTTGTTTCTTACCATTGTACCTTCCTCATCCATTTTGTTTCTGAAAACCCACTCAGTGCCAATCATATTCTTGTTCTTAGGTCTTGGAACCAACTCCCAAGTGTTGTTCTTCTTTATCTGTTCTAGTTCTTCTTCCATGGCTTTAGTCCAAGAATTATCTTTACATGCTTCATCAGTAGTCCTGGGTTCAACTTGAGAAATCAAACAGATCTCATCTCTAACTTTAGATCTAGTCATTATACCTTTTTACTTGTATCACCAATAATTTGATCTTCAGGGTGGTTTTTCTTGACATACCTTGGAGTATTTAATGTCTCAGTAGCTTCTGCTTGTTCTTCTTCTTCAATCTCATTCTCGATCATCAAGGGTCCTTCAGGTTCAGTAGCAACTTCTCTTGATTCTATAATCTAACCACAATCATACATTCTTTCCTGAATTTGAAATTTCTCATCGATCCTCACATTGGCACTTTCAATTAGTTTCCTTAGTCTTAGATTGAAACATTCATATGTTTTACTCTTAGTGGAATAACCAAGAAAGATTCCTTCATCACTTCTAGCATCAAACTTTCCTATCTCATCATCTCTTTTGATATAAAATTTAATACCAAATATTCTAAAATATTTAACAGTAGGTGTATGATCAAACCATAATTCATAAGGTGTTTTATTTGTACCTTCTCTGATCTGAATTATGTTTAATTTGTACATAGTAGTGCCAATTGCTTCTCTCCAAAGAACATGTGATACATTTCCTTCTAGCAACATAGTCCTAGAAGCATCTAATATAGTTCTGTTTCTTCGCTCTGCTATCCCATTCTGTTGTGGAGTTCTAGGAGCTAAATTCTGTCTATGTATTCCATTTTCTTTGCAATATGTATTAAATAGTTCTGATGTAAATTCTCCTCCTCTGTCTGATCTCAAACATTTCATCTTTAAACCATATTCATTCTCAACTTTTTCTTTGTATAACTTGAATTTTTCAAATGCTTCAAATTTCTCTCTCAAATATGTAACCCACATCATTCTAGAAAAGTCATCAACAAAAAGTAAGAAATACCTTTCACCATAGTATGATCTTATTCTTGTAGGGCCACATAGATCTGTATGCACTAGATCCAACTTTCCTTTTGCTGAATAGGCTTTTCTCTTGAAGGTGCTTCTATTCTGTTTCCCCATAACACATTCTCTACACATAATGTTAGATGGCTTAACAATTTTAGGTAGATCTCTTACTGCTTTTGTCATACTTGCCTTCACAATGTTGTCAAAATTAACATGCCAAAATCTTCTATGCCATAACCAGATTTCATCAACCTTTGCAATAAAACAAGAAGCTTTAGATGTGTTTAGTTCAAATGCATTACCTCTGGATTTAGTACAAGATGCTATCAAGTCTCCTATTTTTCTCTTGATAGTACACTTTCTATTTATGAATTTTAGTTGATAACCCTTGTCCACTAGCTATCCAACACTCAACAAATTGTGCTTAAGTCCATCAAAAAGTAATATATTGTCAGTGTTAGTCCTCCCATCTAAATAAATAGATCCAACTCCAATAATACGTTTAGGAGTATTGTCACCAAATCTGACAACACCACCATCATTTTTCTTCAAGCTCACAAACTTATTCCTATCTTCAGTCATATGATGTGAACAACCACTATCTATGACCCATTCAGGTTTCTTTTCAACTTGAGATAATAATGCTTTTTCCTAATGCATAGGTGCCTCATCTTTTATAGCAATGAATCCAATTTCATCAAAGTTATCATCCTCATCATCAAATATTCATTCACTACCATAATAACATTCCTTATCCTTTGAGAACATAGACTTGAAAAACTTAGGTTTGTGCTTTGGAATTCTTGTAGGACATCTAGATGCAAAATGGCCGATCTTGTTACCTGAAAAACACTTCAAAGGTAATTTTCCCTCAAACTTACCCTTACCTTTCTTTTCTCTTCTAGAAATTTGTTCAACAATTTCATATAGCTTTCTTTCTTCTTCCTGTATATGTTCCCATTCATCAGCATAGGCTCCAAGTTCTTCTTTTAGATCACTACAGCTTTTGCTTGCATTTCCAGGTGAGATTCTTTTTCTTTTGTGCACAGTTGCTTTGAATGCTGACTCAACCTCAGGTAGAGTGTCTCCCAATTCTACGGCTTCAAATGTGCCTAGCTTGCCAATCAACATTTCTTTGGTGAATTTTGGTGTCAAAGGTATGATCTCCTCTATAGCCTGAACCTTGGTTCTATATGCAGGTGTCAAAGATCTAAGTATCTTTGTGATAACTTTTTCCTCACCATAAGTTCCTCCAAAGTTCCTAATACTAGTCACTGCCTCAGTAATTCTTTGTGCATATGCTCTGACATTCTCATCTTCTCTCATATTCAGTGATTCCATCTTTGTTTTCTAGTTCTATAACTTTTCTTGCTTTGTAAATTTGTCTCCAACATATAGTGCTTTGAGTCTCGACTAGATTTCATGTGCCGAGTACAAATCCTTTACTTCAGTAAATTCTCCTTCTGAAAATGCACTGATCAGGGATTCCCTTTCAACCATATTGCATGAGAATAGCTTCTTTTCCTCTTCAGTAGCTGTGTCCAACTCATCTTCATTCGCTATCTTTTCGTTCTTCTTTGTTATCTTCCAGTAGTCAATTCCCAGACATAGCAAATGTGTTCTCGTCTTGTTTTGCCAACTGTCAAAGTTTTCAGGTCAAACTTCAGACTATCCTTCCTGTAGTAAGTCATCTTTTAGATCACCTCAAGCTGTTAAACTTTCTCTCTAAGGACCAATATCTCTAGAACCAATTGTTAGGAATAATAGTCCACAAGACAACTAAGAGGGGGGTGAATCAGTTGTGATATAGATTTCACTTTCTTATACTTTACAAACCAAAACTGTAAATGTAAATGATAACACAGTAATAAACAACACCAAAACAAAATATTTTTTGTTGAGGAAACTGTGTTAAGGGTAAAACCCTGTTGGGAATTAACACCTACAAATAATGTACTAAGAGTATAGTATCTCTGTTAAAAGAAACAAGCCCTGTTAGGAGCTTGTTACAACATTACAGTACATAGTCCCTATTAGGAGACAGACCCTGTTAGGAGTCAAAGGAAATAGTAGGCTCACTGCCAAGGCACACTGCCCAAAGAAGGTTAAAGCCACCCTCAAGGATTTACAATCTGCATAGGTGTATAGAGAAAATACACAATCAGAGAACTATCTACCAACAACTGTCTTTTCTTGATTAGTTCCAATGAAGTATCAACTCTGCTTGCATCCAATATTCAACAAGCTTCACAACTTTCACACATTCCTTTTCTTCTTTTCTCTATCACACTTCTCCACAAGAATATATCTTCCATATATACCCTTACACAATAGCTTATTAGGTCGGTCAATTAAGCTTTCCTAATACATAATTAATTTGGTCAGCCAATTAAGGCTTTCCATCATAGAAATAATTACATAGCCCCTTGCTAAGATACACACAGTATCTAAGACAAGTATACAACATTTACAAATCATCACATATACTTCTAGATCCGCAATCTATGCTCATAATTATTTTCCACATGTTACAAGTCTGAAGTCGGCCAGGAAATAGATCTTCTCCATAATACATGCCACAACTAACATCATCAGTATTCAATCAACAATTGAACACAACCAATTACACTAACATATATCGGTTGTCCATCAGTAAGCTTGCAAGTTTTGAAATATCCCCATCAAAATGATATACCAGAAACACAGAGACCTGTTGTGTCCAGAATCACAGTTGCACCAGAAAACCAGTCTTCACCAAATGAACTCTAACATCCACACAATGTAACATAAAGTCAAGTGACCTTAGGAGTAAGTTAAAGACACATCCTTCTGCATATATCCAACTTTGATCCTTCTAAATCATCCGTATAGTGTTCGTAAACTCGTTCCAATTATGTATTTAGTCTGTCTTCTTCATAGAAATATATGTTGACATCAGTGACAAAACATGAATATCAATAGCATAATTAGTAACCAAAATTGATATCATCCAACATGATAAAGAAAGAAAAAAAATCTCCAAAAACCCTCCTACGATTAAGAATCTATCTAACCCAACTTCTCTAAAAGAGGACTCAAAATTATTTCTAGATTATGTATATACCCTCTCTTAGGTTTGAGATCCTTCATAAATTATGACTATTTATAACATCCTCCTATGCTTCCCAATTACCATCTTATACTAATAGACACATTTTTATTAGCTTTTATCAACTCAATATTGAGACTATTTCCAAGAATTCAATTGGTGGGAGACTATTAACTAGCATTATACTTAATGGAAGTCAAACAAGATCTTTTCTATGAGCAATAATTTGGGGACTATGTATTGGTGATAGTGAATAGAATATTAGAGTAATCTTTTCTTTGTGAAGTTCCAATCTAGCTTACATTCCAAAATCCATACTCTAGTCTAAGATTAGGAGGCCAAGTAGTGACGATATAACCAAAGGAATAACATGACTTTTTATTTTCCAAGAGATCTTTGAGACAATTTTTTTTCTTTCAAATCTACTAAATGTATAATATTAAAATATTTAAGTAACATTATTAATAACTAGATTATCTTTTGTCTTTCAAGACTATTTCTATGGTACCTACATGCCAGTCACCATAATTTCCATTTCCTCTTTTTCTCAAACCTTTATATTTGTTCATGTCTTTAGTATACTTTTTGCTACAAGAGGCAATGAAAAGATAACCCAAGTCTTCATTTATTTTCTCAAATATTTGAATTAAGATATAGCAAACCCATGGTTCAAAGCTATGGAAAGAACTAGTTTAATGAGAAATCAATACTCTTCAAATTATTTCATTATCATCTCCTCAATAAAATATCTTACTTTTCTTTACTATTTTCTTCTTGCTTAATCACTTTGTTTAGCGTTGTAGAATGTTTTGATTTGATAGGTTTGTTGACTTATGTACATTTATTTACTCTATATTGTCAAACTTTTTGTAAACCTTAATTGGAGCCTTCCTAGGTGTTGCATTAATTTATAATTTTCAAACAATCTCAATCAGAACTGCGAGTATTAACAACTAGATCTTTATTCTACCATTTTACAATGTAAAAAGGTCATGTCTCCTTGATAAGATCATAATTTATAACATCTGATATATTTTTCTTTAACCAAATCATCTCTTCTATACTTGCAATAAATAATTTCATTATTGTTACTATAAAAGAAAGAAACATAATAAGGGTAGATTGAGTGGTGAAAATGGTACTTTTATAACTTTTGATGATTTTTTTTAGTTTTACCTAAGATATAAGAAACTATTTATTTGGAAACATTCTATGTTCTCTTACCATTGTCAACATAGTGATTAGTGTAGTATATATCTATTTCCACTTTTTTATATTAAATATCCATGCTTTTCCTTATGCTAGGATGGTTTGACAAAGAATGTGGTGACAATGAACACTATAAAATCTAAAGAATCCTTCTATTGGGTATCATATGTTACAATAAACTTTCCATACGCCAATAAAATGTTTTAAACATTTAACAACTCCCGAATTTTTTTGAAGAGAAAGGAAGTGACTCTAGCTACATCACAATAATTGTTAACAATACTTGGTCAACAGATTAACTTTGAAACAACTAATTAATAAATAGATTTATTTCATTGAGAGGGTCATGCCAATACTGCGATCTTGTTCTCTTGACAATTCATCAAGAAAAACAAGAAGGAATGTAACTCTAATTTTTTTAAAAGAGACATTAATTATTGAAAACATTGAATCAAATGGTATGTAGAAAGAAAATAGATTGATTTATTCGATTTAGGTAATATTTTTTTACAATTCAAGATTTATGACTATATAAAAGACAAATATATTATCTCAGAATAGAATAAGAGTATCCTTTTGCCAAACTCAATGGCGTGCTCCTCTTCTATTCTCTTTTGTGAATGGGATGGTTTCGCAAGATGCGAAAGATTTATAGCATTATTGATGATTTGAAAAGGAAAATTTTGCAATTTTCAAAATCATTCCAACCACAAGATAGAAGGTTTAAAGAAAAACTTAATGGACCAATTTCATTACTAGAAATTTCCTTAGGTGAAACCTGCATGTCAATCATGGTTTCGAGATACTATTTAGTGGTTACAAAAATATGTGTCAAGCATGACGATTAATTTTTTTGTTTCTTTCATCTCACTAGTCACCACATTAAAATCAAACCTATAATTTTATATCTATGAAATTATAAGATTTATTAGTAAAAGTTTCCAAACCCTCATTCAGGGGTTTTTGTCTCCCTAAATTAGGGGAATAAAATGATCTTCCTATATAACAATACCTAAAATAGAGCATCACAAGTTTCTCATCCATCGAATTTTCCTACCCCTCCACTTCTAGATCAATCACTGAGTGAATACATGTGAGCACCTTCATGCCCATCACAATTCAATCATTCTTTCAAAAGCGTCTGATGATGGTTTATGAGTGGAAGAATGTTGTCCATTTGGATGTGGTGTGGGTCCTTTACTTGGAAATCTAAAAGGTTTTCCAAAAAAAAAAACATCGTCAGTAACTTGCTTGTTGTTCATTCAACCCAAATGGATGTATATTATTAATTAAACACTTTTCTATGGCACAATTTTTTGAAATCTCTGTGTATTTCCAAACTTCTTGCTTTCTATTTGAAACCCACTAAATGAAAATATAAATACTATTCATTAAAATCAGTCTTAGTGTTCACATAGAAATGCCTAGACCAACCACACTAGAAACAAGAATAAATAGTTATAAAGAAATAAACCTAAATAAAAATATTCTCCCACCAAAATTCCTTGTTGGCACTGAAGAGAAGCTTGGTGGGTGTGTCCAACAAATGACTAGGGAGAAGAGTGCCTTTTTTACTATAGCTTCATGCACCATCTCCGGGTTTGTGATGATGATGCAAGTTTTGTGACCTATTTGCAAGGTGAAGATGGATTTAACTACTCCCCAAGAATAACATAACAAATGAGCTAATGAATTTCCCACATAACAATACTTTATCAATAAATTACTTTTCAAACAACTAATTAATAAATATATTACTTTCATTGAGAGGGTCACGGCAAGAGTGGGTGTTGTTTTGTTCACAATTCATCAAGGAAAACGCGAAGTAAAGTAACTCTAATTTTTGCAAAATAGATATGAATATTTTAAATTATTAAATCAAATGGTGAGTAGAAGGCAAAAAAAAAGATTAATTCATTTAGGTTACTATTTTTTCACAATTCAAGGGTCACGAGAATAAAAAAGTACATATGTTGATTTCTGATATTAGAAAATTATTTTCATACAATTATTGGAGCGCCTCGACATTGATTCCTTTTATTGTTAATATTTTATTGTTCACAAAATCAATTCACAAATAAATAAACAGTATACTAAGTCATCATACCATCTACCTACTAGATCCACACAAATTCTTCCCCAAAACATAGAAACATCTTTAATTACATATAACATTCAATCTTGGCATTCTTGCAGCTCGGCGTTGATTCTAACTGCTGCAAAGATAGCAACACCTTCTGTTTGGGGGTGGAGGGGGACATCCAAGATTGCCGTTCTTGCAGCTCCCTGTGGATTGTAACTTTTGCAAAGTAGAAACATCTTATTGTTTGGGGGTGGAGGGGGGCATCCAATCTTTCCGTTCTTGCAGCTCCCTATGGATTGTAACTGTTGCAAAGATAGAAACATCTTATTGTTTGGGAGTGGAGGGGGACATCCAAGGTTGCCGTTGTTGCAGCTCAATGTGGATTGTAACTGTTGCAAAGATAGAAACCTCTTTTTGTTTGGGGGTGGAGGGGGACATCAAATCTTTCCATTCTTGCAGGTCGGCGTTGATTCTAACTGCTGCAAAGATAGAAACATATTATTGTTTGGGGGTGGAGGGGGACATCCAATCTTTCCGTTCTTGCAGCTCCCCGTGGATTGTAACTGTTGCAAAGATAGAAACCTCTTATTGTTTGGATGTGGAGGGGGACATCCAATCTTTCTGCTCTTGCAGCTCGGTGATGAAGATAACTGCCCAAAGCCTACAAACTTTTATTGTTTGGTGCTGGACGGGGAAATCCAATATTGTTGTTCCAGTTTGGCGTTGAACCTGCCTGCGCTGTACTTTTAGTTCCGTTATTGTTGTTTCTGGAGACATGGACAATAAACATTACCAAGAAAACAAAAAGGGGACTTCTCAGTTTCATACGGATTAAACTAATCATAGTTATTACGTCGAATTCACATAATGATCTTCACGTTCCGACTGTATAATCAACGTAAATATCTGCACGTTTCAACTGAATATAATCAATTAGTAGATGAATATTGATATGAAAACAAACCTAATACTGTAAGCCTTTTGTAGTGGGAGCTCTAAGTTTAACATCGATATTGCTAAGAGTTTGTTCTGAAAGGAGGCATTCAAAGTCTTATAGCGTAGTGGAAACGAACCACTTTACAAGCTTCCCTCTATTCAAATTAGATTCTTCGCTTTAGACCAAAACCTAATATGTTAAATTTCGCTTGTCTTAAGAACATGCTAACCTTTTGTTTGTTTTTAAACTTTATATTAAAATGGAAATGTGGGGAAATTATTTTGTCTAATAATTCAGTTTGTCGTAATCAAATATTGCAAAATTAATTAAAAGTATGATATAATTAAATTATAGTAGATATATGAATTTTTTATTTTTTATTTTTAAATGTTTTATGTTGAGTTGATGTTTTATATAAATATATATAGTTAAATTATGATTCTTTAGTTTAATTAGGAAAATGAATTCAATTGGTAATAGATTGATCTGATTATCAAAACTTGCAAACTGTTGATTAGATGGAGATAAATTGATTAAATAAGGTAATATGAAATACAAAGTAAAATGGTCGCACGAATAAAAATGATTGTTGTTTGCTATAAATGAGAAGAATTGTGTGATTTAGAATCTGAAAATACTCTTGGTCTTTGTCTAAGCATATTAGAATTATATTATTACTTTTGTCTTTTTAACACTTTTATTTCATTGTTGTAGATTAGGTTCAAATCCACAACGATAATGAATATTATTGTTTATATTATTTCATATGAATTGTTAAATAACTACATTTCTATATAGTTATATGATATGTTTCAGTGATGGAATTTTATTCCAAAAAGGGAAAGTTTTTAAATTAAATGGAGAGACAACAAACTTCAACCATTGACCTAAATTCTATAATAATAGATAAGTAATCCACATGCATTCAATTATAATTTTGAAATTTGCTAGCTTCCTTCTTTTCTATGAGTGTACATGTGAATGAATAGATTCTAATATGGTTCAATGTCTAGCAAAAATAGCCCCCTAGATTATCATTAAAAAAAATGTACATTATCATCAAAAAATTAAATAAATGAAGATTTTATAATGTAACATAAAAATAAATAATAATAAATTGACTAGAGACTCTATGATTAGAGTATAAGAGGTAGCTAATATGATAATTATTTCATTAATGTTTGTATGAAACACTAGTAATCATGATTATAGGGATGATCATACTTTTTTGATATAAACGTGGTTAAACAATAATAATTCAGCCATGACTACTAGGATTTGGGAACTTAATTAATTATTATTATTTTTAAATAGATAAGCTAAATAAATGTAGATTTCTTTCATATAAGCCTAAGTAGGCACTACAAGTAATGATAGGAATATAATACCAACTATGCACAAAAAAATGTAGTTTATTTATTTGAATGTATTTTGAGATTTCTTCAAATTACACAGAAATAAATAGGAATTGTAATAAGAAAATATTTTAAACAACTAAAATTACAAGAATTTCCCACAATTAATGCATGGAGGAGTCATTGAGTAGTTTTGGTGTTCTGGTCGAGAATTTGAATTTTGTGAAGGTGGGAATCTCTGAGAGTTGTAACGATGAAGGTACGGATACTTATGTCTCTCATTGTGTTGAGCCTACTTTTGGTTCCTTTTCTATTTCAGTCCTAGATTATATTGTGCATAGAGGTATTCCTGCAATGGACTATTCTTTTATCAATAATTTTATTATCCCTTATCCAACATTAAATTTCTTCATGCCTAGGAAGTGAGAAAATAGGAAAATAAGGATCACATCAATGTTATGGCCATGGCTATAGGATTCTTCACCATCACCTTTACCTGTGAAGAAGATTAGTGTGCAGTTTTCTCAAGAGATCCTTGGATGTTGGGTCATTCCTTCATTTTCCTAAAATAGTGGGAATTGGGGTTTGATCCCAAATATTAGGTGTGTGATGTTCCCTTGGTGTGGATGAGGTTTCTAGCTCCTCCCCCTTAATTTCAAGATGAAGAAATATTCCAGGGTTTGGACACCTATTTTGGATAACTAGTTTCAATGGATCCCATGACAACTTCTAAGAGGAGGTTAGTGTATTCTCACATGTGTCAATATTAAGTTGTCTATACACCTTCTTATAGAAATCTAGATTAATTCAAAACTAAGAGCCTAGGTGTAAGAAATTGAATGTGAATCTATTCTTTTTTCTTGTATTCACTACAAATTAGTGGGCCATTTGGGTAAATACTACTTTATTAAGGTGTCAAAGGCATAAAACAAAGTTTGGAGGAAGATATCTCCAGAATATCCTAACCTAGATAAAGCACCCACTACAGGAGACTCCATCTCTCCTTCTATTGGTGCTATTGTTGGGAGTGGACCTACCTAACTTGGCTCAAAGATTCTTGGAGCCTTGAAATGAGATTAGCAGTAGATATTCTTAATTTTGTGTATTAAGAGATTTTGGCTAATAATTAGGTCTTTAATGTTTACTCATTAGATACCTTTATTTCTACGGAAGGATATTAATCTTGAATGTAATTGGTTATTGATTAGGTTGAAGATTTGCAGTTGGACTCAGGTTAACCCTTTATGGACTTATAATAAGAACCTTTTACAGTATTGAAGCCATACACTAGACAAAAAGTCTTTCCCTATTCCAAATGTATTGGTTTGAAGACTAGAAACCATCATAAAAAAGAGTGTTCCTTAGAGAGAAAACATGTAGGTAGACCTGCAAATATCTAAAGTGAAGACAAGAAAAGAAAGCTCAACATAGTAGAGGGTATGCAAATAACCCTCCCTGAGATGGGTTTTATTGTCTCACCTCCCCTTTTGAAATGAAGATTAATATGTTGGAACATTATGAGGCCTAACCACCCTAACAAACATGATCTCTTCTCTAATCTGATTAGAGATCATCAGCAATAAATGTTTCTTCATTAGGAGACTAAAATTCATGTTTTATATAAGTATATATAGCTTTTGATTAAGGTAAAAACAATTTTTGAAGGGAACTGTAGCCCTTTACAACAACAGAAAGATAGGAAAATAAAGCACAACCCTTAAAAGAAAAAACTAGGGGACCAAGAGAATACAGAACCCGCCTAGCAAAGACCACCAACAAATAAAACCAGTAGTCCCAAACCAACACTTCAACATCAGCAAAAAAATGAAAAACACTAAAGCTTCAACTACTCTACTCCAAGAGAAGAAGGTTGAAGCCATACAATTTAGGAAACTAACCATATCCATTTATCCCTTAACTCCCTTCTTATGGGATCTGAGTATCATATTAAAGGAAGGTGAGGATCTCTTGATAGATTTTCCTTTAACTGTAATCTAGCCTTCTTCCACTGTGGTAGCCTAATATTGGCAGTATAGGGAATCCAGAACAAATTTCCTAACATTCATTGAATTTCAAGCAACCATTTCAGCACAACCAGTAGGAAACTAGATCATGGACACCTCGTAGTAGGAGAGGGAGAAGCAAGATGACCAGAAGGACCAGCAACAACTTCCAAACAAGAAGAAAGAAAGGAACCATCCAACAAGGAGGATATAGTTCTAGCAAAAGTTGCTGCAATAGAATCCTGTACAAGGTCACTAGGGGGAGCATCCTCAGCCCCAAGACTAGTACCATAAGAATCCTCAAGAGGCACATCATTTTCCACAACAGGTAAAGAGAAGGTGAAGGAGAATCCAAAGCAACAATCTTGGAAAAGCTCAGCTGGGATGAACTCTTCACAACCGTATAATGTTGAGAAGAGACACCTTTCCACCAAGAAACAAAACATCTAGTTTTACCCAGACTACATTTGGCTGCAATATGACTAGTTTGGAAGAATTTTTGACAAATGAAGGGGATTCTTTCGTAATCCAAAGGATGAATACAACTTACCTTAGGATAAACCAACTTAATCTCTGTAGGAAAGCCCTTGCAAGTATCTATATCCACAAAAATACGAGCATATGCGGTGTGGAGAATATCTGTAGATTTCGAATCCACCATCAGGATGTCTCCCAAAGCCTTTCTCACTTCCTCCATAAGAGGGTCCACCCAAAGATGCAGTAGGAGGTTTGGAAGTCTAACCCAAATAAGCATCTTAATAAAAGTTTCAGAAGAGGGATCAAAATCCTCATGCCATGGTTTAATAATCAACATGAATCAGTCCTCCTAGCTAAAGTAATGACAACAACAGATATAATTTTTATCCACAATAGAATCAAATTTGGCCACAAAAAACCTTTTTCAAAAGGGAAAATATGAGCCTCACCAGAAATGATGGGTTCCCAAAATTTAGAAATCCAAGCATAAAGCTCAGGAAAACTTGGTCAAAAACCCTGAATCTGCAGATAACCGCCTGGTTGGAAAACATAGACAACACATGCTCTATTTCTTCCATAGTATCCTCATATATATATATATATATACATATATATATATATATATA
>MU227706.1:311110-328002 GCA_018584345.1 Thuja plicata | reverse complement strand
AAAGGCTTCACCAATACTCGAGAATATAAGCGAGGCCCCTCAAAAACCCTCAAACCAAGACCAGTCACAACAGATGGAAGGGAGGCCACAGAAGATGCCCTAGCCACCGAAGCATTTTCCCTACCACAACCAGGAAGATAGGAGACACATGGGACATAGGCATGCTTCACAAACACTCCTTGCTTATGAACATCAGCAGAAGAATGTGAAAGTGATGAGACATTCAAAAACCAGCGCACCTCTGAGAAGTTGAGCCTAGATTTGGGTTGTATAGGCATAGAGAGAGAGGGGAATACGAAGAGGTGGCACCAAAATTAGGCTTGGTAATAGCTCCTCCACTTGCCAAAACATCAAGAGTTGTATAAGCGGGAGCAGGAGCAATTCAAACAATGGGAGCAATTTGAAAAAAATGGGAGTAGTTTGAATAGTGGGAACAACAAGAGGAGACATCTTCCAATGCATATATAGGTATGTTAATATATTATTCTTTAGTTTAATTAGGAAAATAAAATTAATTCATAAAAAATTGATATGATCATTAAAACTTGCAAAGAGTTGATTAGATAGAGATAAATTGATTAAAAGAGGTAATATGAAATACAAAGTAAAATTATCATGCAAGAGTAAAAAAGATTGTTGTTTTCTATAAATGAGAAGATTTGAGTAATTTAGAATCTGAAAATATTCTTGTTCATTGTCTAAGCTTATTAGAATTAGATTATTATTATAATTTTTATTTTTAACACTTTGATTTCATTATTTTGGATTAGGTTCTAATCCACAACCTACCTACCTAATAATTAAAGGAATGAATATTATTATTTATATTATTTGATATGAATTATTATTTAAATATATTTCTATGTGGTTATACTATATATTTCATTGATGTCATTTTTATTTCAAAAAAAAATCTTTTAAAATTATATCAAGACAGAAAATAAACTTTTTGCTATTGACCTAAATTCTACAAGATTAGATAATTAATCCACATGCATTGAATTGATTGTTTAGAAATATGGTGTCTTCCTTTCTTGCTAGGAGTGTACATGTGGATGAATAGATTGCAAGATGGTTTAATTTCTAGGGAAGATATGCCCTTTTATTATTATTAATTTAGAAAGGTAAATGAAAATTTTATACCGTAACATAAAAATAAATAATAATAATTTTCATAGAGACTATGATAAAAGTATAATATGTAGCTAATATGATAAATATTTCATTAATGTTTGTTTGAAATGCTTTTCATCATGGCTATATGAATGATCATGCATTTTTTCATATGAACATGGTTAAACAACAATGATTCATCGATGTCTAGTAGGTTTGAAAACCCAATTATTGATTATAATTAGATAGATAAGGTAAATAAATGTGGAATTTTTGCTTATAAGCATAAATAGGCACTACAAGTAATGATAGGTATGTTGTAACAACTATGCACAAAAAAAATATAATTCCTATGTATTTGAATGTATTGTAAAATGTCTTCAAATTATGAATAAAAATAAATAGGAAATGTAATAAGAACATATTTCAAAGAACTAAATCTACAAGAATGTACCACAAATAGTGGATGGAGGAGTCATCGAGTAGCCCTGGTGCTAAAGTTGGAAATTTGATATTAGTCAATGCGGGAATCTTAGTGACTTGTAGTAATGAAGGTGGGGATCCTTGTGTACGATGATGAAAGGGGTGGGGGGGTGGGAGGGAAGAATATAGGTCCTCTATTGTTAAAAGGTAAGATCCAATCAAGCACATAGATATTGTGTTGGCCCCTCTTGCAAATGCTAAGGACTTAGTTTCCTTCTTCATTGGTCAAAATTTTATGGAAGAGGGTTTGAGTAACATAAAATCCTAGTTTGAGGGTCTTCATCATGTTCACCACAATAGAAAATGATTAAAATTTTGTGATGTCGCATGAAAGGTAAAAGCCTCTCTCTAATCCCTCACATTGTTGATCATGCTTCTGGTTCCTTTTTATTTTAGTTTTTGATTGTATTGCACACATAAGGATATTTCTCTTATGTATTGTTATCTTGTTGGTAAATGTATTGTCCCCCATCCAAATGTTGAATCTATTTGTGCCTAGGTAGCGATAAAATGGGTAAAGAAGAGTCAAGTTGATGTTGTGTCCATGACTAGAGGATTCTTCCCCTTTTCCTTTACCTATAAATTTGAGACATGAGCCTATTATTTTATCTTTATCTCACTAGATGATGGGTTGTTCCTCCCTTTTCCTAAAATGGTGGGAAATAGGGTTTGATTCAAAAATTAGATGTGTGATTTTTCCCTCATGTGGGTGAGGGTGTTAGGCCTTCTCCATGTTTATTCCATTATTGGCATATATTGATTTAATTAATTATGCACATCCTAGAGAATATTTTTGTGCATATTATTATGCATAATTAAGCACATGTATGCAAATTCATTCTATAGATTAATTTCACTTAGTTGAGCCTAAATTAAAGATAGTCTAGTCTAGTTGGGTTCTAGTTTTTTATGCATGTAATGCACTTTTAGAACTTTGCATATTAAACTCTAGTTTACTATTTATAGCTTTAGTTAACTTTCTCAAATTTTTATAGGTGTTTCTTTCTATAGAAGCAGTTGATCTCTTCATTATAATCTATCCTATTATCTCACATATTGAATTTTTATTTTTTTTTCAGGAATTTAGAATTTCTTCCTTGCTACTATTTCTTGTGGAAGGTCTTTTCATTTGCTATTTGATACTTGGTGCTTGTGTTGCAAACTTAAATAATGAGATCTTCTATTTTCTCCTTTGAAATAAATAATAAAGCTAGTCTTGATTAGTTTGATATGTTTTCTTCTAAAAATTTTGGGATATTATAGCTGAATATGTGGGTAATGTTATTAAAGATATTTTTGGTTATAAGAAGATCCTTAAAGAGCTAAACTCAAATTCCTTGGTCTTGATTCCTAAAATTTATCAAGTGAACTCCTTTGATAAATTTAGTCCTATTAGCTTTTGCAACTCCTTCTACAAGATCATATCTAAATTCATAGAAAATATAATTCTATCCATCCTTCCATAGATAATATTTAATCATCACAATAGTGAAGAGGGGAGGGGAGGGGTGAATCAGTACGTTTAAAAAAATTTAGTAAATTCTTTGCATTCACTATTTGTAGTAACCAACAAAGTAGATTGCTTATTCCAAACATATAGTATCAATGCTGAAATGTAAATGCATGTGAAATAAACATTACACATACATGAAATTAAGTACTCATGACACTAGTATTCTGGTATCACAGAAAAACCCTCTTATAAGGTAAAAAATATGGTGGGGAAGAGACCCACAAAATTTGACTACTGTAGTAATTGAGTAATAGAAGGTATTATCATTCACATTGAGGTGATATCTTTTGTATGAACTTAATAGATCTGTATCAGAAATTTTGAGATTGTATATGTTTCAGATCAACTTTCTGTTACTCTCTAACAATTGTAATAGACACCTAAATCTCTTAACAGAGTAGACTTAATCATATTATTGTAAATCTCTTAAGAAGATATTGTGTAGACTGAATAAACACTTATGGGAATGGCAATACAATTTATGAAATTGTGAGGATCAGAAATCAAATGTGGAGAAGAGAATCAAATGATAATGCAGGACTAAGCACAATAGTCGGTGACAGCTCATCCAATGGGTTAGGTGGCTCCACCGTCTCCAACTGAGCAATACAAGCAGGTATGGAACTATGTTTTACAATGCTATATCTTACATCAATTCCTATATTTATTGCATATATTCCAAATCAGCATGAATAAAAATGCACTGTGGCATTACATATTTGATTACTATGATCTAGTCTAGTTAGTTAATGTGTACCAAGTTAGAACTGTCAGTCAGTGAACATGTGAAGAGTTTACCAAGTTGCTATGGTAACCGAGTATATGGTATACCGACTGAGCTGAAAAATTGATAGTGTTAACCAAGAAAATTTTTGTTCACTGAGTGGTTGGTGAAGTGCATTTATTGCACTTCCCTAACTCATTTGCTATGAATTTAGTTGATGTAAGCTCATTTGTTCACAACGCGATCACAGAGCACAAAAGAGAACAAAGAGCTAAGTTCTAGAATATTTTTTTGAGCATTATATAGAGATCTAAGAATATTTCCAAGCATATAGAGGTTAGTTATTGAGCATTCTTCCCTCACCGAGTTATTCAAGCATATTTTATGGAAGCCCTAAAAACACATAATCATGGCATCTTCATCAAAAACAATGAAAGCTAAAATGGACAAGGAAAAGTAGGTTGTTTTGGTGAAGAACTCCACCTGCATGGACCCAAACTACAAGATCCATCCACAAGTTACAGTAAAACCAGATAATCAAGGAGCATTCTTGTCTATCCAGCTTAGGGTTTTGCTAGTGCAAGACGTGCATGCATATATACATTGCAAGATTGGCAAAATTAGAGATTTAAGAGCTTATGTCAACCTACCAATCATTATGCATAGATTGAAAACTGAAGGAATACCACAAACACTTAGAGGTTAAAGGGTTAACTTGTGCCCTAGATTTCTCAATGCTCTTTTGGAATGAATGGGTCCACATTGTACTTAGCAGGGTACATGAAGGAAAGCTATGGATGGATGAGCCTAAAAAGATAAACAAGGATGTCATTTATGCAGTAACACGGTATCCCATATGTGACAAAGCCAAATCACTAAGACACATACCAAAAACCAAGTTGGAAAAGCTAACATTAGCTGAATGACACGGTATAGGCTTGAAGGTCAACTGCATCAATGATCTTGAACTGAGATTCGTTGCTTATGCCATTGGGTATAAGATATTCTAGTCTAGTAGGCCAAACAATGTACCATGTGGAGTTGTTGATGTAGCTTACAAGATAGTCAAGAAAGTTCTACAACTTGATCCTTTTGAGGTGTTGCAGAAGCAATTAGAAGAGAATATGAGAACCATCAGGACAACAAAGACAAATAAATGTAAGTTTGGTTCATTACTACTTTGCATATTCTCCTACATGCAAATTTTATTTCCATCAATCGGTAAAGTTAAGTGGAAGATAGACAGATGAGTTACATTACAAATTGATGAGATGATTACAAGTTTAGGTCAGAACTTTGAACCTTTAATGAATGAATACTTTGCAAAATTCAAAGCTAGAATGGAAAAGAGATCCCAGATTCCACTCCAAATAGTTGAAAAATAAAAAGGCAATATCTATTTTTTAGTAGACATAGATACAACAATAATCAAAGAAAAAGATCCAAGGACAACATGGCTAGCTCCAATGGAGTATGAATTGAATATTTATGTTTTTATAGAAGCTATTGAGAAATTGTTAAATGATCCTGTTGACAAATCTGCCATGATATTTGGCACCTATGATGAGGCAAAGACCCAAATACAAATTTAGTTACAAGTACAACAATTGGGTAGGAAAAAGACCAAAATTGTCAAAATATTGAAGAGAAAACTTGTTATAACATATGAGGAAATGAATAAGTTTGAAGAGGAAACTTAGAAGTAGACCTTAGTAGGTCAAGAAGCACAACCAGATCATGACACTGATGCCACTGAGTTTGATGACACACTAGTTGAGGCATCCAAGGAAAAAAAGGGAAAAAGTACAAAGTCTGTATCTCCACCACAGACAAGATCATAATCGGTGACTAGTGATTCACCACCTTTGAAGAAAGGTGTAGAAAATATTACAAGGCCCTCACCAAAATTTACATACCAAACAAGGAAGCAAAAGGGTACTAGAATTACATCAAGTCAAAAGAGAAGATATATGTGAAAAAAAGATGACAAGGATGATTTGGATGAGAATCCATAACAATTCAAGGTTGTTCACAACACACCATCACAGAGTATTGATGAGATTGCAGAGGCAATAAAGACAACCGGGCAGTTGGGACATCTGAAGATACAAGAATATTATGATCTGACTAAAGAGAAGAAGGATAAAATCAAAGAAGAAATTATAGGTATGATGTTTAACTTGAAACAAGTTCTATTTGAATTTGTGACTTCTATACCATCAGAAATATATGGTAAAATATCATCAAGATGGTCATATGTACTCCAAACCAAGAAATAGATGAGAGAAGCAGCTCTCACACTTATCAAACTTGAATGTACAGTTAAGGAAATACAAGATATCATGAGAAAATATGCCAAGAAATTTCCAAAGAAACAAAGAACACTAAATATCCTACAAGGAAATATGAAGGAAGTAGATATTGAGAGAACCAAAATTTGGAATGAATTCCTGAATTCACCTAAGGACATCCAAGACATTGAGGAAGTGACTGATGTTGCATCTACTAGACTGAGTATAGAACCTATAAAAATTGATGATACAATAGTTGATAATGTGTTAAACGGTATTCCTGAACTCCTCACTAATTTAGGTCAGCGGGATATCACAATAACTTATGTAACTAAAGGAGATCTGGATGATAAGGCCAAGGAAGATGAATCTATCAGAGCAACTGAGACTATTGATGAGAAAGATACATCACATGTCACCCAAGCTACTACACCATGATATTTACCTTTTTTGGTTAAAGCAATTGAAATTGAAACCAAAGCATAGAAAAATCCACCCGAGTAGGCAACATATACAAATGAAGATAAGGCTGAAGAACATAGTAAAGAGACTAAGCATAATGTTGAAACAAACCAAGGCAATGCACAAAAAGATACCTTTGATGCTGTAGAAGAGAAAGATGAAGGTACTAAAAACAATCCTGACATGATAGTAGATACATATACTACTGACACAAGGTTAGTAATCAAGGAACCTAAACAAGTTGTCACATCAAGTACCAAGCTATCAAAGTCATAAACCTGAGCAAAAGGCCAAGTTAACATTAACTCTATCAAATACATCGAGTAGTCAAGGTAAGAAGAAGAAGAAGAAGAGAGGAACCTTGGACCCAGTTACCTTACATGAAATCATAGAGATTCCTAAATGGTATCCAAAGACACTTGATCCTAAAACACTTAAGAAATATGGTGAACTTTGCACCAGAAATGTTGCACAGGATAAGCTAAGACAAGAAGAAAAGTGTGCACAAGTGATAGAGAAAGAAAAAGAGATCTTAATGCACGTTGTACTAGATATAAATATTGATGAATGATCCCCCATACTCGGACAACTTATCACCAAGGCAATTGATAAGCCTGACATTGATGCCGAACAAAGATTACAAGAGCGAGTTGAGAAGAAGATCCAATATAAAGTTACTAAGAAGATCATCCAAGTAGCGCCAGTACATAAGGTAACTCTATTAGAATTTGTAAATAGTTTAGGAACTATTACATCTAAGGCCATTTCTATTCTACAACAGTTATGCACACTAGATCAATTCACTACTAAGATTAGTGAAAAGTTAAGGAAAATAGATGAAGATCTGAAGGATAGTGCATAAAGTCTATCAATTGAGCCACATGTATTACAGAAGCATTATAAGAAGATACTTTACAACAATCGGTTGAGATAGGACTTGAATAAAGTAGAGGAACAAATAAGAGAGAAAGTTATCGAGTTCCAGGCGACGTTACTACCACATTTAGAAATGATGCAGAAACATGTGACTTTGGCAAAGAATCTCATTGACACCCCAGATTTATCAAAGATAGAAATAATATATGATATGCATGCCTAGCTACACTTAGAGCTACTCACTCTCGAGCACTTAAAGGAGGAATGGGAGGAGTTATTGGAAATTCTCAAGAATGCCTATCCCAATATTTTTAACAAACTGTAAGTTATACAACTTTTGTCATTATTTCAAAAAAGGGGGAAATATATGTATATATGTATAGTAAAGGGGGATACTATAGTAAGGATGTTCATATACATATACTAAGTATATACATAGGGGGATTATGTACAAAGGGGGAGTCATCATGTATAGTATATTATGTACAACATTAAGTTTTTGATACTAATGCCAAAGGGGGATAATGTTACTCCAATTGCACATTTATGTTGTCATTAGTTATCAAGCAGACATAATAGATAGTCGGTGAAAAAGTCAACATAAGATAGTTGATTTATATCACTGAAGTGCAGAGTTAACCGGGAGCACTGATCACACCCAGAGTTAGCCGAGTACAATGATACTCGAGTAAATAGACTATACTGAGTGCAGACAACGCTGAGCTACACAACATAACCAAACACCAGTATAACCAAAATATACATTATACACTAAGCACCAAGGAGAAGCATTAACTGAGTGGCACATTATTCTATGTAACAACTTTTGAGCCAAGCTAAATAATGGTTTAGAAGATTAAGGAGGACATTAATTACAGATTTACAACATTAATTGTTTGTCTCCTATGTATAGATGATTAAGGTAAATTATGTACACCATTGATCTTAAGGTAAGGATGTAATTGTTGAACCCTAATTAGGTCACATTGTTTGATATATAAATGTATAGATGTCAAATTTTTGTTAAGTATGTTGATCAAGAAATGATCAAGTAGCCGCCATACTACAAACATCAGAGATCAGACAAGGGTTCAAGGACATAAACTATATTGCAGAAATCAGTTTGCAGAACTAAGGCAAGGCTACCAAGAAGAACATAGCAAAAGGTATTATCATTCACATTGAGGTGATATGTTTTGCATGAACTTAATGGATCTGTATCAGAAATTTTGAGATTATATATTTTTCAGATCAAATTTTTTTTACTCTCTAACAATTGTAATAGACACCTAAATCTCTTAACAGAGTAGACTTTACCATCTTATTATAAATCTCTTAACCGAGTGTACACATAGATTGTGTTGCTAACTCCTCACATGAGGTTGATCTAGTCAATCTTTTTGTTACTCTTAACATGGCAAGATCATTAGAAGTGATCATTTTGTAAAGCTTTAACATGATATCTTTATTACTACAGTAGTTACATTTTGTGGGTCTCTTCCCCACCGCAATTTTTACCTTCTAACATGGGTTTTCTGTGATACCAAAGTACTAGTTTCATGAGTACTTAATTTCATGTATGTGTAATGTTTATTTTACATGCATTTACATTTCAGCATTGATACTATATATTTGGAATAAGAAATCTACTCAGTCGGTTACTACAAACAGTGAATGCAAAGAATTGACTAAAAGTTTTTAAGGGTACTAATTCACCCCTCCCCTCTCAATACATACCCTTTCCATTATCTTTATATTGGGCCAACTATTTTATCCCTGGGCATAAGATAATTGACTCTATTATTACTATCCATGAGAATATTTATTCTTTAACTGTTAATAGGAAATTGGGTTTATTCTTAAATTGGACCTCATGAAAGATGTATATTACTAAGTTGATTAGATATATTAGATTTATTTATAATTTTTAGACAATTTCAACAAGAACTAGCAGTATTAACAAATAGAGTTTCACTCTATCATTTTGCAATGTAAACATGCTATGTCTCATTCATAAGATTATTGTTTATTACATCCTCTAAAATATTTTCTCTTATTTAAATCATTTCTTCTTCTCTTGCAATAAATAATTTCATCATTGATATTAAAAAATAAAGCAACATAATATGGCTGGATTGTGTTAAAAAGACTTCCAAACAATCAATTGATTTTTTTTTCAAAATAGCATCTAAGATTTATGACACCATTTATTTGGCAGTATTCTACCTTTTTCACCATTCTCAAAATAGTGAGTTTTGTAGCATGTATCTATTTTCAGTTTTTTATGAGAAATATCCATGCATTTCCTTATGCTAGCATGGTTTGACTAAGAACTTGGTTAGAATGAGAATGGTGAAATATAAATCATCCTTGTATTGGGTATTATATGCTACAACAAACTATTTTCATGAGTGGATCAAATGTCTCAAACCTAAAACAAATCTCCTATTTTCTTGGAGGAGAAGATAGGACTCCTACTGCATTGCAACACTTGTGAAAAATACATTATCATCAAATTATCATCCAAAAAACTAATTAATAAATAGATTCCTTTCACTAAGAGGGCAAGGCTAATAGTGGGATGTTTTTTTGTTCACAATTCATCAAGCGAAACATGAAGTAATGTAACTCTAACTTTTGCAAAAGGTATATGAATAATTTAAATCGTTGAATCAAATGGTGAGTAAAAGGAAAAAAAAAGATTTATTCATTTAGGTTACTATTTTTTCACAGTTCAAGGGTGATGAGTGTAGAAAAGTACATATGTTGATTTTTGATATCAAAAAATACTCTTCATTCAATTATTGCAGCCCCATAGAGAAGCATTTTATTGTTAATGTTTTTTTGTTCAAAAAAATAATACACAAATAAATAAATAGTATACTAAGTCATGAAATTATCTGTCTACTAGATCGACACAAATTTTACATATAAAAACCAATCTTTCCATTCTTGTAGCTTGGCGTTGATTCTAACTTCTACAAAGATAGAAACATCTTGTTGTTTGGGGTGGAGGGCAACACTCAAGGTTGTCATTGTTGCAAGTCCCTGTACATTTTAAATTTTACAAAGATAGAAAGCTATTAGTGTTTGGGAGTGGAGGGGGGCATTCAATCTTTCCATTTTTGTAGCTCCATGTGGATTGTAATTGTTGCAAAGATAGAAACATCTTATTGTTTGGGGCTGGATGGTGACCTCCAAGGTTTCCATTGTTACAACTCCTTATGCATTATAACTATTACAAAGATAGAAACCTCTTATTTTTTGGGGGTGGAGGGGGACATCCAAGGTTTCCATTCTTGCAGCTCCCCATGGATTCTAACTACTCCAATGATAGAAACATCTTATTGTTTGAGGGTGGAGGCGGACATCCAAGGTTGTCATTGTTGTAGCTCCCAGTGGATTCTAACTTTTACAAAGAGAGAAACATCTTATTGTTTGGGGGTGGAGGGGAATATTCAAGCTTTTTGTTCTCGAAGCTCCTCGTGGATTGTAATTATCGCAAAGATAGAAACATTTTATTTTTTGGGGGTGGAGGGGGAAATACAATATTTCTTCCCTTGCAACTCCCCATGGATTGTAAATATTGCAATTATAAAATCATCTTATTGTTTAGGGTGGAGGGGTTCATACAAGGTTATCATTGTGGCAGCTCCCCATGGATTGTAACCATTGCAAAGATAGAAACCTCTCATTGTTTGGGGGTGGAGGGGGGCATCCAAGGTTTCCATTCTTGCAGCTCGGTATTGATTCTAACTTCTATGAATGTAGAAACGTATTATTGTTTGGGGTGGAGGGGAACATGTAATGTTTTTGTTGTTGCAGCTCCCCAGGGATTGTAACATTTACAAAGATAGAAATATCTTATTGTTTGGGGGCGGACGGGGACATTCAATCTTTCCATTCTTGTATCTCCCTGTAGATTGTAAATGTTGTAAATATAGAAACATATTATTATTTGGAAGTGGATTGGGACATCCAAGGTTTCCATTGTTGCAGCTCCCCATAGATTGTAACTATTGCAAAGATATAAACCTCTTATTATTTTGGGGTGGAGGGGGACATCTAAGGTTGTCATTCTTGCATACCGACGTTGATTCTAACTACTACAAAGATAGAAACATCTTATTGTTTGAGGGTGTAGGGGGACATCCAAGGTTGTCATTGTTGCAGCTCCACATAAATTGTAACTTTTGAAAGAGATAAAATTCTTATATTTTGGGGGTGGAGGGGGAAATCCAATCTTTTTTCTCTTGTACCTCCCCATGGATTTTAACTGTTGCAAAGATAAAAACCTGTTATTGTTTTGGTTTGAAGGAGTAGTCAATATTATTTCTAGATCATGTATATATCCCTCTCTTAAGTTTGATATCCTTTAGAAGTTATGACTATTTATAAAATCCTCCCATGCTTCCCAATTACAATCTTACACTAAGAGACCCCTTTTTATTGGCTTGTCTCAACTCAATATTGAGGTTATTTTTAAGAATTCAATTGGTGGGAGACTATTAGCTAGCATTATACTTAAAGGATGTTCGAGAAGATCTTTACTATGAGGAATAATTTGGGGAGTATGTATTGGTGATAGTGAAAATAATATTAGAGGAATATTTTCTTTGTTTAGTTCTAATCTAGCTTACATTCAAATATCAATACTCTAGTCTAAGATTAAGAGGCCAAGTAGTGACCATCTAACCAAAGGAACAACCTGACTTTTTATTTTCAAAGAGATCTTTGAGGCAATTCTTTTTTTTTCAAATATATTAAATGTATTATATTCATATATTTAAGTAACATTATTAATTACTAGATTATGTTTTTTCTTTCAAGAATATTTCCATGGTACCTACATGCCATTCACCATAATTTCCATTTCCTCTTTTTCTCAAACCTCTATATTTGTTCATGCCTTTAGTAAACTTTTGGCTATAAGAGGTGATGGAAAGATAACCCATCTCTTCATTTATTTTCTCAAATATTTGAATGAAGATATAGAAAATGTATGTTTCAAAGACTAGGGAAAGCACTAGTTTAATGAGAAATGAATAACCTTCACATTCTTTCATTATCACTTCCTCATTAAAATATCTTACTTTTCTTTATTATTTTGTTCTTCATCAATCACTTTGTTTAGGGCTGTACACTATTTAGATTTGATAGGTTTTTTGACTTTTGCATATCTATTTACTCTACATTTTCAATCCTTTTGGAAACATTAATTGGAGCCTTCCTAGGTGGTGCATTCATTTATAATTTTTCAAACTTAATCAATAGAAATGGCCAATATTTACAACTAGAGCTTTATTCTACCTTTTTACAATGTAAACATGTCATGTCCCCTTGATAAGATCATCATTTATCACATCTCATATATTTTTCTTTAACCAAATCATTTCTTCTATACTTGCAATAAATAATTTCATTATTGTTACTATAAAAGAAAGCACTATAATAAGGCTAGATTGAGTGGTGAAAAAGGTACTTTTATAACTTTTTATTGAGTTTTTTTCATTTTTACCTAAGATCTAAGATAGCATTTATATGGAAACATTCTATGTGTTCTTACCATTCTCAACATAGTGATTATTGTAGCATATAACTATTTCTAATTGTTGATATCAAATATCCATGCTTTTCCTTATGCTAGGATGATTTGACTAAGAATGTGGTGACAATGAATGCTATAAATATAAAAGAATCCTTATATTGGGTATCATTTTTTGCAATCAAATTTTTTCAGATGCTAATAAAATGTTATAAACATTGAACAACTCTCGAATTTTTTTGAAGAAATTAACAGTACTTGGTCAAGAAATTAACTTTAAAATAACTAATTAATAAATAGATTTATTTTATTCACAGGGTCATGCCAATAGTGCGATGTTGTTTTCTTGACAATTCATCAAGCAAAAAATGAAGGAATGTAACTCTAATTTTTTTTAAAAGAGACATTAACTATTGAAAACATTGAATCAAATGGTATGTAGAAATAAAAGAGATTGATTTATTTGATTTAAGTAATGGTTTTTTAGAATTCAAGATTTACGACTATATAAAAGACAAATATATTATGTCAGAATAGAATACCATCCTTTTGCAAATCTCAATGGATTGCTTCTCTTTTCTTCTCTTTTGTGAATGGGATGGTTTTGCAAGATGTGGCAGATTTATAGCATCATTGATGATTTGAAAAGGTAAATTTTACAATTTTCCAAATCATTCCAACCACAAGATAGAAAGTTTAAATAAAAAGTTAATGTACCAATTTCTTTTTCTATTTGGTCGTTAGAAAAATATGTCTCAGGCATGACATTTAAATTTTTGTTTCTTCTATCTTACTAGTCATCAAAATATTTTTTAAATCTTATCTTTTATATATATATATATATGAAATGATAAGATTTCTGAGTGCATCACGAATTTATTGTCCATCGACTTGCCTTCGTATATAATAATACCTAAAATAAAGCATCACAAGTTGCTCGCCCATCAACTTTTCACACCCCTCCACTTCTAGATAAATCACTCAGTCGATACACGTGAGCGCCATCATGCCCACCACAACTAAGTCCTTTCAAGAGCGCCTGGTATTTGTTAATGAGGGGAAGAATGTTTTCCATTGGGATTTGGTTTGGCTCCTTTACTTGGAAATCTGACAGGTTTTCGAATAAAAAAATCAAAATCATCGTAAGTAACTTCTTTTTTGTTCATTAAACCCAAATGGATCTCTATTCCTAGTTCAACACTTTTCTATGGCATGATTTTTTTGAAATCGAGCTGTGTATCCTGAAACTTCTTGCTTTCTAGTTCAAACCCACTAAATGATAATATAAATACTATTCATTAAAAATAGTGTTAGTGTTCACATAGAAATGCCTAGACCAACCACACTAGAAACAAGACTAAATATTCATAAAGAAATAAACCCAAATAAAAATATTCTCCCACTCAAATTCCTTATTGGTGTTGAAGAGCAGATTGGTGGGTGTGTCCGGAAAATCACTAGTGAGAAGAGTGCCCTTTTTTACTAGAGCTTCATGCACCATCTCTGGGCTTGTGATGATGATGCAAGTTTTTTTGACCTATTTGCAAGGTGAAGATGGATTTAAACTACTTCTTGACCACAGTTTGAAGAAGAAGGACCACACCGCCCTTGCAAAATCACAAGTGAACAAGATATGGAAAAAAATTTAGAATCCTTTAAGCGTAAAAAATAATGATTATGCAAAGATTATCCAAACTGAAAATTATGTTCTAAATCTGAAGCCAAAAGAAAATAATGATTTTGGTAAGAAAGTTTGAGTTCTTCACCAATGACCAAAAAGGCCTGGGAAAAGGATGTCGAATTTTCTTCTGGAAATCCATGGAAACTGAGAAGTTTCCATCCGCAGAAGGGAACCAGACTAATTCATTTTTTGGCAAATAACTAGGGATATGGATATGATCCAACAATTCTTGAAGAGGGTCGAGGGTCGGGTTCACATCACTTAAATTCCTTCAAGTGCGATAAAGAATGTAGTAAGCCATAAAGTACCCAAACCGCCTAACACAATAGGCTCTGAAATGGAGAAACTCCAGAATAGAAGTCAGAGGAGCATCACCGAACAACTAGTCTTCCCAAAATTGAATCTTCCTGCCATTTCCAAGGGACCAATGGAGCCTCTGAAGAAGAAGCTCGTTTATACATAAACTACATCTCCACAAAGCAGAGAACTTACCCGTAGCTTTTTTATCAATCAAAATTACATAATGTGAGGATATCCATTCAGGTATTTATCCTAAATAACCTTGGACCATTCATTCTTAATAGTGATAATATGCGAGAGCTGTTTCACAAGAATGGCCAGGAGCTATTAAACACTTTGGTCTTATGTATGGCCAAACCCCCAAGATTCTTAGGCATAGAAACATGATCCCAAGCAACTAAATGCAGTCTACTTTTTTTTTTTTTTTTTAATCTCAAAATCCGACCACAAGAAACTCCTTTGAATTTGCTTCAGTTTAACCAAATATTTGTTAAGAACATTGAAAATTCTCATAGCGTAAACCAGTAAATTCTGTAATGAAGGTTTAATCAGTTAAAGTTTACTAGCGTGAGTGGGAAGAGATCCCTTCCACCCAGCAAGATTACCTTGAAATTTCTCAATCATCTTTCCCCAATAAGTTACTAGGGCTTCATAGTCACAAAGAGGAAGACGCAGATAAGTAGAAGTAAAGGCTTCAATTTTGTATCCTAAAATCCATGCAATTCTCTATTGTCAATTATCAAGAGTATTCAAGAAAATAAAGAGATCTTTTTGAAATATTGATAGTCTAAGCAGACACACCCTTGTAAGCATGGATAATATCCTTGAAAACATTGGCCTCCAAAATAGAGCTTTCACGCATCTTTAAAGTATCATGAAAAAAATGTTGATGTGAGCAAACCAAATCTCAACATGAAGGTGTCAAACATTTGATTCTTCTAGAATAAAAATTTCTTTGAATAAATCTCCCAAGAGGCTCTATCATGAGAATGAAAAGGAAAGGAGAAAAGGGATCTTCTTGTCTAATACCCCACAAGGAGGAAAAAAATCCAGTCAGTGAATAATTCACGATAACTATACATTTAACCTTAGAAAAAACCCGCATAATGATCTGAATAAAAACATCATTGAAGCCAAAGGAATATACAATCTTCAACAAGAAGTCCCAATTCACCCTATCATAAGCCTTCTGAAGGTCTAACTTAAGGAAAAAGTCAAGCTTTTTTATTGATAGTCAAAGAATGAATGTTCTCATTGAAAGTCATAATCAAGTCAAGAATATGTCTTTTGGGAACAAACTCATTATGTTGATCAGAGATAGGGGAACATAAACAAGGCTCTAGCCCGAGGACAAGAATCTTTGTGAAGATGGCATTTCATAGGTTGATCGGTCTAATATTTTGAAAGGAATCAACCCCGATATTTTTTTCAAATGAGTACAATAAAAGTGGCATTCAATTCGTTGAGAGTGGATCTGGATCCAAAAATTTATTTTTCATCACCAACCACATCTTTACCCATGATATCCTAGTAGATCAAAAAGAAAAACATAGGAAAACCATCCGAGCCTAGGGCCTTATTCCTTTCAAAAGATAAAATAGCCTCATAAACCTACTTATTAGGAGTAATATTATTCAAAGTTGTATTAAGTTCTTTGGTGACCAGACTAGGAGTCTTATTAAAATCTCTTTTCATTTCCTTATTCTACAGTTTGAACTTTGACAAATGAACATTTTTGGATAATTTTCATAGTATTTGTAACTTTAATCATTTACTGAAGGAGGAAAAGTACAAAGTTGTGTCATACTGTTGTGTGTGTGTGTGTGTGTGTGTGTGTGTGTGTGTGTGTGTGTGAATTTATGTATTATATATATAGACACACACACACACACACACACACACAT
>MU227706.1:282012-310255 GCA_018584345.1 Thuja plicata | reverse complement strand
TATATATATAAAGTAAAATTGTCGCACAAGAGTAAAATGATTATTGTTTTCTATAAATGAAAAGATTTGTGTGATTTAGAATTGAAAATATTCTTGGTCTTTGTCTAAGATTATTAGAATTAGATTATTACTTTTTCTTTTTAACACTTTGATTTCATTGTTTTAGATTAGGTTCAAATCTACAACCATAATGAATATTATTGTTTATATTGTTTCATAATAATTGTTATATAAATACATTTGTAGTTATATGATATATTTCAGCAATGGGATTTTATTTCCAAAAGGGAATATTTTAAAATTATATTGAGAGACAACAAACTTCAACCATTGACCTAAATTCTACAATAATAGATAAGTAATCCACATGCATTCATTGATAATTTTGAAGTATGTTAGCTTCCTTCCTTTCTATGAGTGTACATGTGAATGAATAGATTCTAATATTACTAAATGTCTAGCAAAAATATCCCCCTAGATTATCATTAAAAAATATAAATTATCATCAAAAAATTAAATAAATGAAGATTTTATAATGTAACATAAAATTAAATAATAATAAGTTGAGTAGAGACTCTATTATCAAAGTATAAGAGGTAGCTAATATGATAATTATTTCATTAATGTTTGTATGAAACACTAATAATCATGACTATAGGGATGATCGTACTTTTTTGATATGAACATGGTTACACAAAAATAATTCACTCATGGGTCTACTAGGGTTGAGAACTTAATTAATTATTATAATTAAATAGAGAAGCTAAATAAATTTAAATTTCTTTCATATAAGCCTAAGTAGGCACTACAAGTAATGATAGGTATATGATACCAACTATGGACAAAAAACTGTAGTTCATTTATTTGAATGTATTCTAATATTTCTTCAAACAAAACATAAAAACAAATAAGATTTGTAATAAGAATATATTTTCAACAACTAAACCTACAATAATGTCCCACAAATAATGGATGGAGGAGTTATTGAGGAGTTTTTGCGTTATAGTTGAGAATTTTAATTTTTTGAAGATGGGAATCTCTAAGAGGTGCAGGCATGGAGATGGGGATTTTAATGTGTATGATAATGATGATGGGGGAGGGGAGGAATTTGACCCCTCTTCCATACATAGGTTAGATTCAATCAAACACCTAGATACTATGTTTCTTCCTATTACAAATATTAGTGACTCGATTGTCTACCTGGAGGGTCCAAGTTCTATGCAGGAGGGTCCAAGTTGCCTGAAACCGTATTCGATAAATTTATTGACCCTCATCAAACATTAAATTTGTCCATGAATAGGTAGTGAGAAACTAGGAAAATAAGGATCAAGTCAATTTTATGGCTATGGCTAAAGACTTCTTCACCTTTTTCTTTACTTGTGAAGAATATTTATGTGTTTTTTTCTCAAGAGGTCCTTGCATGTTGGGTCATTCCTCAATTCCCTAAAATGGTGGGCATTGAAGTTTGATCCCAAAGATTAGGTGTGTGATGCTCCCTTGGTCTAGGTGAGGTTTCTAACTCTTCTCCATGAATTTTAGGATGAAGAAGTCTTCCAAGGTTTGGTAGCCTATTTTGGAGAACTAGTTTCAATGGATCCCATGAATTATTCTAAGAGGAGGCTGGTGTCTTCTCACATGTGTCAATGTTAAGTAGTCAATACACCTTCTTATATAAATCTAGATTAATTCAAAACTGAGAGCCTAGGTGTAAGCTATTGAATCTGAATGTAGCCATTTTTTCTTTTTTTTTTGTTGGGATTAATGGGAAGTAGTACTGAGAGGGGAGGGGTGAATCAATACCTCTAAAACTTTTAACACTATTCACCTTTCATCATTAGCAATCAATCTTTATTGCATTATCAACCATATATGTTGTTCTTTCTTATGAATGTAGTATTAGTTCATAAACATAATTTTATGAAAAATTCATAGAAACACTCATGAAAATAATAGACACATAACACAAGATATGATATCGCAGAAAACTTATGTAAGGAAGTAAAAACTGTGGTGGGGATGGCACCCACAAAACTTCACTATCTATAGAATGGAAGGGAGCCGATTAAGTCTTACAATTTGATCACTTCTGAAGATCTACCCTGTTAGGAGTATTATGGTGGAGACCTGTTAGGATCTATTTTGTTAAGAGCTTTAGCAACACTAATGTTGTGTGCACTTGGTTAAGAGATTTATAATAGGACTGTTAAGTCCACCTTCGTTGAAAGGATTTCTTAAGTGTACTACACTTGTTAGAATGAGTACAATATGTATGACCTAACTGTATGCAATCTATAATTGTTGATCACAGATCCATTAAAGCTGACAGTATATGAATATCACCTATAGTGATTCATTAATAGCTTTTCCTACAAATCGGTAGCCTTGGTTCCGTTCTTGAAAACTGATATGATCCTTTTCTGTGCTTCTACATGTATTCTATTGTCTGATCCTTAGATGCTCTCAGTGGCTACAATCATTATCGAACAACATGTTCACAATAGATTGAGCATCTATTTATACAAGTATTTGACCTATTTTAGAATCACACATTACAAAGTTAACTCTAGATCAAAGGTATACAACTTGACCTTGATCCTTTAGTTTTCATGTTTTTAAGTCAGTTAAGCTACTAAAAACAATAATAATTACATTGTTTTATCCTCACATAATGAATTCAAAACAAATCAAGAAGCTAAATATAAAAATTTTGTGATTTATCTGACATGGAAAGTAAGATCCACTTTTTTGCGGGATGTGACTGACTTTTGGTTCTTGATCGTCAGTGTGAATTGAAAGTTTGTCATTGTTCCTTATTTGAATTGATTGTTGGGTTCCCTTCATCTGTCGGGTTGCACTCTTGTCTATTTCATCAGGTTGCACTATTGGTTACTCATCGGGTTCCTTTGTCCTTTTTATCATCAGGTAACACTGAATAGTGTTCGTCGGGATGCTTTGTACTTAGCAGTATCAGTAACCTTGGCATTGGGTAGTGTTGTGCCCTGTCTGTCGGTGTAGTATAAGCTAATGGTATTTATCATGTTTTTCCTTGTATATAATGATGGAAAAATATAATGTCTTCAATCTCCCCCTTTGACATTAGTATTAAAAACTTATATGTGCGCAATACTAAAGTGTTTAGTATGTAGACGATGTATATATCCTTGTCATTATATGACTACCCCTAACTGTATGCATCAGTATAGTATAACTATATGTACATGTATACTTTCCTTTTTACTATACATTCCCCTTTTTTTTCTTTCCTCTTTTTAAAGATTGATTGTACATATCATTTCCTCCTTTCATTTCTCCTTTTTAATGACTGACTGTACATATCATTTTCCCCTTTTTAAATAATCATGAAAAAAATGTACAACTTATAAGTTGTCAAAAATGTGACAAAAATGTGTAACTTACAGAGTGTCAAGAATGTGGGAGTGAGTTTTCTTGATATCTTCAATCATTTTCTCCCATTTTTTTTTGAGGAGTTCTAATGCCATGTGCTCTAGCTCAATTCTGGCATGCATATCATAAATACTATCTAGGAAAGACATTTCTGGGGTGGCAATGAGTGCTCTTGCCTCTATCATATGTTTCTGTAGTAATGTGAGAGTAGGTAAGATTTGAGCTTAAAGCTCATTCACCTCATCTCTGAACTTTGTTTCTGCAATCTGTATATCTTGTCTTAGCTTCCTAGCTTGCTTGAGTTGTTCATTGTGAAATTTGATTTCCTCTTCACTGTTTGTGAGACATTGTGTACTTGCTTGAAGATCATCATCAATCTGTGCTATATTAACAAGATACTCCTTTGTGAGTTGATCTAGCATGCATAATTCATGTATTAAGGCTATTGCTTCTGAAATAACAGGTTCCAATGTGCTTACTAGTTCAGATAGATTTACCTTTTGTAGTGCCACTTCTTGTCTTATCTTCTCGGCTAACTTGAATTCATATTTTTATTAAAGTCTTTCTTCCATAGCATTTTCAACATCTGTGTTTTGATATGTGATAGCATCAGCGAGAACCACTAATTGATCAAGCATGGGGGATCTTTGATCAACATCTGTATCAAGTACAATTCGCTAAAGTATTCCTTTTGCAACTTCAAGTACCTTTGCTTCCTTTGTGGCTTTTCTCAACTTATCCTGCATGGCTTTCCTTTCACAAAGTCTTTCATACTTTGTCAACTTAGTATGATCCAATGTTCTAGGATCACATACTAGTATCTCAATTATCTCATCCAAGGTAACTGGACTCTTGTTCTTACTCTTCTTCTTCCTTGAGATTTGGGTAGAAGTAGATGTATGAACTAAAATTGCAAATTCTTTTTTCTTCTCTAAGGTGCTCGATGAAGGATTTGTAGATGATAACTCTCGTGTCTTCTTCTCGGGGTTCACCTATCGGTTAGGTGATGACATCTTCTCATTAACCTTCGGTGTATTGACCAATTTTTCTTCTATTTTCTTTTGAGAATCACCTATCTTTTCTCCTTCACTCTTCTCCTTCTTCTTTTCCTACTCTACATGTTTTTCTTCTTCTTTATTCTGATTAGTAGACTTGTTTTGCTGATCGTCGGTTGTAGCTTGATTTGTAGTTGTATCTTTTGGTTCATCTATTGTGTCTTTTGTATCTGCATCACCATTGTCCTTGGGTATGCTTGTATTTTCTGCATTGGTTTCTTCATTTCCTTCTAATAGATTGATGGCCTTTATTAGTACTGGCATATTATCTTGTGTGCTAGCCTATGTTGCATCTAGAGTTGTGTCCTACTCGTCAGTTTGACCTTGTAAGTAGTAACATATTCATGATTTTGTATTTGATCTGCAGGGTCCAGTCCTGTTATGTCAATGATGGATGTGTCTGGCCATATCTCATCAACAACATCCATGTCATTATGTCCTTGTATCTTCAATGCTTATTGTTTTTCTTGATCCTTAAGAGATATGAAAATGACATCATCTTCCTTATGTGGATCCTTCTCAGAATCATAATGAGTGATATCTTGAATGTCAAGATCATCCCTAACTTTATCTAAGTCAATGAGCTCCATATGTTCACCATTATCTAAAGCAATGTGCTTAGGAATTGGTTTATCTCTCTACTCCTCTATATGAGGTTTGTTGGTGAGAAGTAATTGATTCTCATAACTTGTTTATTCTACTCGTTGATTATGAATCTATCTCCATTTAGCATCAGTCATGCTATCCAACTCTATAAATTTTTCTTGTAACACCTTGTAGGCTCTTATCTTTGCCACAAATTTGTTTGAATGCTTTTTCATTATTTCTTTGATCTCTTCCATTTTGGATTTGGGAGGCATGAGTGTGACAAGTGCCCTCTCCCTTGCCTCCTTTTGTATTTGTAAAGCATATGATCATTGCTGTGAAATTCTGTCACCCAGCTCTTTGGGTATTTTGTCAACAAATTCAACCGGTACATACTTGAATTTGACCATTGCCCTGATTATTGCATCTTGTATTTATGTTGGTCCTCTGGCTGCAATATTGCCCACTATCTGATTTTTATTTTACTCATTGTACCTGTTGTTGCAATCTCATCAATAGTTGGAGGGGCCAAGCTTTTCTTTTCTATGTCATGTTCATCCTATTTTGAGTTTTCTACATCAGCTTTGGTCTTGACAAGTCTTTTTCTCCTTTTGCTAGGTGTTTGTTTGTCTATTTGCTTCTTTGTTTTCTTCTTTATTGGCTGCTTCCTCTTATGGGTCCTCACTTGACCTTTCTTGAGAGGTGTAGTATCTTTTGCTATTTGGCTCCTTGTCCTTTGAGTTGCTGTGGTCCTTGGTTTCTTGGTAGGAGGTGGAGGTATATCAGATTCAGTGGCTTCCAAATCAGATCCTTGTTCATGTTTCTCTTCACTGATGGTACCCTATTCCTTGGTTTCCTCTATTTTTTCTTTCTCCTCCTCATTAACTGATAGAATCTTTTCAATATTCTTTACCATCTTGTTCTTCTTGTTGAAAGTCTTCTTTATTATTAGGCCTGATTTAATCTTAGACTTAGCCTCTTCATAAGTTCCAAATCTTGGTTTTTTATTGTTAACTGGCTCATTCATCAATGCATCAATTGCATTTTTTTCTTGATCTATGTTTATCTCATAGTCAAGAGGTGTTAACCAGGATGTCCTTGGTACAACTAGTTTAATGTGGGTGAAATCTATATCCACCATAAAACATATCTCATCCCTATGTTTTTTAATCAATTGCACAGGGATCCTCACTCTTTCCATCATCTTTTCCTTAAAGTCAAGTCAGTATGCAGTCATTACTGAATCAAAGTTGTCACCTAGTGACTTGATATAATCATTTATCTATATTGTGACTGGCTTGGTGGTATCCCACTTCACTTTGCTAACTGAAGGAAAGTATTCTTGAAAGTAAAAGAATATACACATTATAAGTGAGCCAAACTTACATGTGTTTGTCTTTGCTGACCTGATTGTTGTCATGTTCTCATCAAGTTGCTTCAGCGGGATCTCATATAGATCCATATGTATTCCTTTAGTGACAATCTTGTAAGTTGTACTTACTGTTGTTGATACTATGTTGTTTATCCTACTTTCTTGAAAGATTTTGTAACCTATCACACATGCACCGAACCTCAGTTCCTCATCATTGATGGTATTCACCTCAAGTCCTCTATTATCCCACCCAACATTGGTGATTTTTTCAAATTCCTGTCAAGAGGGATGCCTATGTGTCTTAGGTTTGTTGGTTATGGGGTAACCCTTTACAACATGTAATACATCCTTTGTGATTTTCTTTGGTTCATCCAACCATAACTTCTAGTCATGCATTCTGCTCAAAACTAACCTAATCCAGTCAGTTTTGAAAACCCTTGGGAAATATAGGGCATTTGTTACCCATTTTACTTGCAGATGATTGTGTTCTTCCTTTAAATTGCCTTGTTCATCACACAACTTCTTGTAAGCTTCATCCATCTCCAAATCACCAATCTCAATGATCTCACAATTAATATAAGACCTAACATCTTCTATCAACAAAACCTTTGGTGGAATTTTTTAAAATGCACCAGAATCATCAGGTTGCGATGTGATCTCTGGGCATATCTTGTATTTAGGTTCCACATAGGTGCTATTCTTTATCAACTTAACAATATTCTTCTTATAATTCTTCAATTATACTTTTCTTGAAGTGGTTTCCATCATGTTTTGAATTTAGTGCTTTTTCAAAAATATTAATAGAGTTTTTCGGTGTGCTCGGTACTTAATTCGATCCTTGTGGCTAGTGAATGATCTATTTTGGAGTGCATTGGATAAAGTCAAGGTCGCTTTGCTAAATGCTCTCTTTTCACTCTATTTTCACTCTACTATATTTGCTTAAATTATGTGTGAGAAATGAAGTGCTTCCATTGAGTATTTATAAACTTTTTCCCTAAGTCTCTCATAAATGCTCAACGACTCATTGGGTCATGAAGACAAAGTTCCTCTGGAAGACTTCTCAAATAACATTCTTAGTGTTGACAAGATGCTCAGGATAGCTGTTAAGATTTTTTTTTCCTTTACCAATGGATATCAGTGCAGTGTCAAGACACCATTGTAACTTTGCTTCCTTACCGATGGGTGTCGGGTTACATAGGCAACTTAGCCTTTTTATGTGTTGACTAACAATTCTCTACAAGTGTAGACAACTTATCTTTTGTGTTCACCGATGATTTTTGGTATGTGTTTACCGATGGGGTTATTTTCTTTAAATTTTAACAAGTAACATACAATGCATCTTCATTCATGCAGATTTTGACTATATATCAATTTGTATAATGGAACTGATGTGAAATATGACTTTGTGTAGTGCAGTTCCATACATACTTGTTCAACTTAGGTGGGGGTGGTGATGTCACCAGATCCATTGGATGGGGTGTCATCATTTGAATTGCTTGGTCCAGCTTCATCATTTCTTGAAGCTTTTCTCCAAAAAAAATTTATAGCCGTCCGAATATCTTCAATGGTCTTTCCATTGGGATATATGCTTGTCTCTGTCATTCGGTCTCTGCAATATTTCTTGAGATGATGAACTTTATGATAGTTTAAGTATACCATTCCAGGGTTTGTCTAGCTTCTAGACCTTTTGGTCCATGTTCTCATGTAGTTTGTAGAAATGTGACCATATCTACCACATGTTACACAATTTATCCAAGTATTATAGTCCCATACATACTGATTACTGATTCTCTTTGGTTGATAAGGATTTTCTTGACCTTAAGGCTTCCATGCTTACCTTTTCTTTTTCTAGCATTCAAGACTTGTGTGCCAATTCATTTTTCATGTAGGAAAATATTTGTCCATGTAGGTTTCCTTCTTTGGTTAGTCCATCTTAGAATTACATTCATATGCTTTATGTCTTTTCTTGTTACATTTATAATAGAATCCTATGAATGAAGATGTAGATTTAGGAATACCTTTCATTTTTCCTCTCCACACAATTGATGTGTGGCCGTGCTTTCTACAATGTTTGCATGTAAGCTTTCTTGGTCTTAAATTTTCATAGATATTCTTTGGGTTTGCTTTATTTGATGATTCTCTAGTTTTGGTAAAACCTAGACCGTTGTTGTTGTTATCTCTTTGTTATCATCCATTCTTTTATTTCTCTCTTTAGCCTTTCTAATAATTTCATTATGTCGTTGTTGAACTCTAACCTCGTGCTTTAGTTTTTCATTCTCTTCTCTTAGTTCACTGATAGTCTGTATTCTTTCAATGAGTTCCACATTCATTCTATTTTCTTCTTGACTCATAAGAATAATCTGATTTGTAATCTCAAGGCGATGTTCAGCATGTCTTCAAATTTCTAACTCCTTTTCTTGTAGCTTCTCTGTAATCTTCCTCATGTCATCAATAGCTAGTGTTCTTTCTATTTCATCCTGTCTAGTAGAACTCATCACATTAATCATTCTTACCATCTAGGTCTCTTGACCAATTTGCAGCATCTTTATTTGTTCTGTCAGATTTTGATTGATCTCCTTTATATTTGTGATGTTTTCTTATGATGTATCTGATGCTTTTCTTGTAGTTGATCTTGAAGACTCAAAGAAATATAGAATCTCTTCTTCTTGGTAATATTTTTCATTTCTCTGAGTTTCCATACTTGTTCTCTCATCCAATAGCTCTCTCATCTTGATTCTTGCCTCTTTATACTGTTCATAGAACTTCTGAATTTCAAGCCTTTTATTCTCACTATTTTTATCAAGTCTACACTTCTCCATTGTATGATCTTTTCTCTTAAGCCTTTAAGCTTTCCAAGAAGAGACTTATCTCTGATACCAATTGTTGGGATTAATGGGAAGTAGTAGTGACAGGGGAGGGGTGAATTAGTACCTCTAAAACTTTTAACACTCCTCACATCATTAGCAATCAATCTTTATTGCATTACCAACAATATCTATTGTTCTTTCTTATGCATGTAGTATTACTTAATAAACTTAATTGTATGCAACATTAATAGAAATATTCATGAAAATAATAGACACATAACACAAGATATGATATCACACAAAAGTCTTGTTAGGAAGTAAAAACTATGGTGGGGCTGACACCCACAAAACTTCACTATCTACATAATGGAAGGCAGTCGGTTAAGGCTTACAATTTGATCACTTATAATGATGTACCATGTTAGGATTATTATGGTGGAGACCTATTAGGATCTACTCTTTTAAGAGGTTTAGCAACACTAATGTAGTGTGCACTCGGTTAAGATATTTACAATAGGACTGTTAAGTCCACCTTCCTTGAAAGGATTTCTTCAGTGTACTACACTTATTAGAATGAGTACAATATCTATGACCTAACTATATGCAATCTATAATTTCTGATCACAGATCCATTAAAGATCACTGTATATGAATATCACCTATAGTGATTGATTAATACCTTTTCCTGCTCATCAGTAGCCTTGGTTTTGTTCTTGAAAACTGATATGATCCTTTCCTTTCCTTCTACATGTATTCTCTTGTATGATCCTTAGACGCTCTTAGTGGCTACAATAATTATTGAACAACATGTTCACAATAGATTGAGCATCTATTTATACAAGTATTTGACCTATTTTAGAATCACGCATTACAAAGTTAACTCTAGATCCAAGGTAAACTTGATCCTTTAGTTTGCATGTTTTTAAATCAATTAAGATGATAAAAAAAATAATAATTACATTTATTTATCCTCATGTAATGGCTTTAAAACAAATCAATAAGATAAATATAAAAATTCAATGATTTATCTGACATGGAAAGTCAAACCCACTTTTGCCAGGATGTAACTAACTGTCGATTCTTGATCATCGCTGTGAATTGAAAGTCTATCGGTGTTCCTTCTTTGAACTGATCATTGGGTTCCCTTCATTTGTCAGGTTCTACACTTGTCTATTTCATCGGGTTGCATTGTTGGTTACTCGTTGGGTTCCTTTGTCCTTTTTCTCATTGGGTAACAGTGAATAGTGTTTGTTAGGATGCTTTGTACTTAGCAGTATTGATAACCTTGGCATCAGGTAGTGTTGTGCCCTATCTATTAGTGTAGTATAAGTTGATGTTTTTATCATTTTTTTCCTTGTATATACTAATGGAAAAATATAATGTCTTCAATTTTCACTACAAAAAGTGGAAAATTTGGCTAACTACTGCTTTATTAAGGTGGCTAAGGCATTAAAAAAACTTTGGTGGAGAAATATCTAAAAGCTCCTAACCTAGATAAAGTGCCTACTACATGAGATTCCATCCCTCCTTGTAATGATGTTATTGTTGGGGATCAACCTTTCTCACTTGGCTCAAAGATTCTTGGAGCCCTTAAAATAAGATTAGTTGAGGATATTATCAATATTGTCTATCAAGGGATTTTTTTCTAATAATTAGGTCTTTAATGTTGACTCATTAGATACCCTTCTATTTAAGGAGATTAATCTACAATAAAAAAATTTGTTTATTAGGTTGTAGATTTGTAGTTGGACTCAGGTTAAGCTTTAGTGGTCATAGAATAAGAACCTTTTACAATAGTCAAGAGATAGACTAGATAGAAGGTTTCTCTCTATAAAAAATCTATTGGTGTGAAGACTATAAATCATCATTAAAAGGAGTGTTCCCTAGAGAGAAAATATGTAGTTAGACCTACTATTATCTAAAGCCAAGATAAGAAAAGATAGTTCAATATAGTAGAGGGTATCCAAAGAACCCTCCTATAATGAGCCTTACTGGCTCGTCTCCCTTTTTGAAATGAATATTATATGTTAGAACATTAGGGGGCCTGGCCATCCCCATAAACATGATCTCTTCTCTAACATGATTATAGATCATTGGCCAAATATATTTCTTAATTGGGAGACTAAAATATAGAGTGATAAGATTCTAATAACAAAGTTAGCCTTCTTTAAATATGGTGGTGTTCACTATTTGGATGTTGAACATCCTTCTAGGGGTATTTCTACCTTATAGAATCTATGATTAAATAAAGGTACTATTGTTTTTCTACTTCAAACCATATTTCTATGGGGTTTGAGCACCTCCATGATGGTTCTTCGTGGATTATTTTCAATAGCTATGCCCCAAACAATAATGTGGTTAGCAAAGTATTATGGGAATCTTTGTGTACTTTTAGATATTCTATTCTATGTAATTTTGATAGCGTAAACTAGTAAATTCTATAATGAAGGTTTAATTAGTTGAAGTTTACTAGCGTGAGAGGGAAGAGAGCCCTTCCACCCAGCAAGATTAGCTTGAAATTTATCAATCATCTTTCCCCAATAAGTCACTAGGGCTTCATAGTCACAAAGAGGAAGACTCAGATAAGTAGAAGTAAAGGCTTCAAATTTTTATCCTAAAATCCTTGCAATTCTCTATTGTCAATTATCAAGAGCATTCAAGAAAATAAAGAGATATTTTTTAAAGATTGATAGTCTAAGAGGACACACCCTCATAAGCATGGATAATATCCTTGAAAACATTGGCCTAAAAAATAGAGCTTTCCCCCATCTTTAAAGTATCATGAAAAAATTGTTGATGTGAGCAAACCAAATCTCAAGATCAAGGTGTCAAACATTTGATTCTTCTAGTATAAAAATTTATTTGAATAAATATCCCAAGAGGCTCTATCATGAGAATATAAAGGAAAGGATAAAATGGATCATCTTGTCTAATACCCCATAATCCAGTCGGTGAACCATTCACGATAACTCTAAATTTAACCGTAGAAATAACCCACATAATGATCTGAATAAAAACATCATTGAAGCCAAAGGAAGATACGAACTAGAATAAGAAGTCCCAATTCAACCTATCATAAGCCTTATGAAGGTCCAAGTTAAGGAAAAATTAAATCTTTTTATTGATAGTCAAAGAATGAATGTTCTCAATGAAAGTCATAATCCAGTCAGCAATATGTCTTCTGGGAACAAACTCATTATGTTTATTAGAGATAGGGGAAGATAAACGAGGCTCTAGCACAAGGAAAAGAATATTTGTGAAGAGGGCATTGCATAGGTTGATCAGTCTAATATTTTGAAAGGAATCAACGCTGGGATTTTTTTGAATGAGTGCAATAAAAGTGGCATTCAATTCATTGAGAGTGGATCTAGATCCAAAAGTTTATTTTTCATCACCAACCACATCTTTATTCCATGATATCCTAGTACATCTAAAAGAAAAACATAAGGAAACCATCTGAGCATAGGGCCTTATTCTATTCAAAAGAGAAAATAGCCTCATAAACCTCCGTATTAGGTGTAATATTATTCAAAGTTCTATTCACTTCCTAGGTGAACAGACTAGGAGTGTTATTATATTTTCTATTCATTTCCTTATTCTAAGGTTGGAACTTTGATAAAATAGTGTAGGAGCACCTATGTAGGGATAATAGAGGACCTAGGGTTCCTAAGTTGTTTTTACCTTGTAGTGGTCCTAGCCAAACCACTAGTGCAATAAGGGGACTAAACAAGTTTTAGTGTGAAGTGTGTTAGTTTAGGATGCCTTAATAGGTCCTTTGTGACCTTATTTTGTAAGATTGTCCACATTAGATCAAATAGGGTGTTTTTATGCATTATGATGTAAAATTGCACAAGTAAGGGACTTGAGGTCCTATTTCAATGCTATAACACCTTAAATGGGCATTTGGTTAACTTTGGTGGACTTATGACCATGTTTGGATAGAAAATCAAAAAAGATGTAAAAGTTGTCAATGTTGTCATTGACAACATTGACAACATTTGTTGCGTGATTGCAACTTCAAGAAATTAGTTTCATAACTATCAGAAACCATTGATTTTGTGTCCTGGTCAACTAATCAAGGCTATCCTCAACCTTTTTAAGGGGTTGGCTTGTTTTTATAAGTGTGTACAGACTGCGTAATAGAAAGAACAGTCACAGTTCTTGTTTTTATGAGAAATTGGTGTTTTAATGGATTGAATTAAGTATTATAATCCATGGAAGTGTTAGAGTAGGTGTTTTAAAGTTTCTGCGTGGTCTTGTATTTCCATTTTGTAATCTTTTAGTTAGTCTTGTAAATTATTTTGTTTTGTCCAGTCGTTGGTCTGAACCAGGCAACTGGTGAAGATGGGGTCATAGATCCTCTTCCCACTGTGGAATCTGCACAGGCCTTTGGGATTAGGGAGATGACTCCATGTACATATTGCATAGTTAATGAGGGGTCGTAGAAAGAAAGCAAGCAATTTTTAAGCTGATGCCCTAGGTGTGCTAGAGTTGCATGGATAGCAATCATAGAGAGTTGTAGAGGTGATAAAGAGGATTGAATTAATCGATAGCTTCAATCATAGAGTGGATAGAGGTAGACACATGAGTCTTGAAGTACAAAATTCAATGGGAAAGAATGGTGAATTATTCTTGGTGGTAGAAATAAGGATTCCATTAGAGATGCTTGGAATGCCTCAAAACCCTAAATTTTAGGTATGATTATAGGTGGTGATAGAAGTAATCTCCTAGGTGTGCTCACACAACACACAAGATAGGACCAAGTTTTTCACTATCCAATTTAGGTTTCTAATTCAAATTTAGGACCTTTCCAAGTCAATGAAAACTTTGTCCAAGGCTCCTCCCAACTCTTATCAAAGAGTTACAATGTTGTGTTTTCACCTTGGATGACAACTATCTCAGTTTTGTCACAATACTCTCAAAGGCTTGAGGAAACTATTCCATATTTCACCATACCAATACTCTTCATGCTACAAGGGCAATGTAGGAAATTTTTATGTCCTTTGTACATCCAAAAAACTCACAATCCATTAGTTTTTAGACCCAAAATGATCAATTTCCTGAATTGTCTCCAAACTATCCTAAAAGGCCTAGTAGTCCTATTAGCCCTATCCAGAGGGTTTTTCTAGATTAACTCCCAAAACTTTCTCTTGACCCAAAAAAATAACATGTGGTCCAGATACCCTTTAATGAGACCCAAAGGATTTCTTAGGTCTCCAACTCATATGTACAGTCCTATCCTAGAAAGTAGGGCTTTTAGGCCTATTTAAGCTCTTCACAAGCTATGCTCTGATTTCTATTCACAAATCAATCTAGATGGATTGGTAAAGCTATGAAATTGATTCAAGGGACTCATAAGACCCTATTGACTCTCTTACATCACTTGGTTCAGTTCACCATATCATTCCCTTGTTTCTGCAATGATTTCTAACCTCTCATGCACCTAATTGGGCTGTCCTACCTCACCTAGGGCATGAGTTTAAAAATAGCTCCACACCTTTCTAGACCTCCTACTCCTATATACATTATGTACAGACAATCCCATATGCATTAAATTCAACCTTTTATGATTCCCATTGTTGAATTTCATGGGGGAGCCATGAAATAAAAAACTATCTATAAGAGACTAGCAGACTGTCTAATTAGCAAATAATTTCCTATAACTTGAAGATTAACTGTAAACTACAAAGACACTGAAGAGAAAAGTATTGTATCACTCCACACTACATTAATCCACAACTAAATCTCATGGTTCAATACATTACAATACCATTAACATGCAAAATGAGTTGACTGTATACTATCTGCTGAGATGTCTTCTTCTTGCTCACCAAAATTTTGATTACAATCACTCTACCTCAGGTTTCAAGCCTGAGAGTGTCTAAGATGCCATTCTCCACCATTCTAGTTCATTTGGAATCATTTCCCACTCCTACAATTGAGGGTATCCAATGTTGCTGAGTTGCATGCAACATTTGCATAAGTTGCAAATGTTGTCATGACAACTTTTCACATCTTTTGCATTAACTATGAAAACTAGAATCTAGGGCCTCTAGGCTATGTAGTTTGATAAAATAAAACCATATAATGACCTTAAGGAATATTTTACATCATTAATGGTTCTAGAACACTAGGAATTAAACTAAAAAATAACTAACAAAGACTAATTGGTGACCTTAGTCCTAACACTAACTCACCTAGTCCATAGGACCTACTAAGGCCTCAAAGAAAACACACCTCTCTAACTTGGCTAAGGTCAGATATAAGCCAAAAAATTCTAAGGCTTGAGGATTTCCTAGATTCTCCTACATCATCCTCCGCTAAACAAAAGGATTCAATCCATCCTTGGATTGAGTAGGTTGAGGTCAATGCCCAACTTCTTGAATTTAGACTCCTTGATCTATACTGTATCTACATCAAATTGCCATTTACATTTGATCAAGTGTTCTTGATACTCCTTCAATCTGATCTTCTTATAAACTCAGGAACCTAGAATTATTTCTACTTGTTTGATTAGTGTAGAAGGAAAGTTTAAGTCTTCCACCTCTTGTATCACTTCATGTAGACTCTAATAAGCATTAGGGATTGGGCCTTTATACATCACCAAGTCTACTGCATTGAAGACTGGAGAGAAACCCAAATCTTCTGGTAGTTCCACTTTGTAAGCATTTGCTCCATACTTGTCAAGGATGACACATGGACCATTTCTCCTTATTTGCAACTTATGTGGTGTTTCTTTCTAAAGTACTTCCTTGTTCAGATGCACCATAACTAGATCTCCAACCTTAAATTGAACATCATTTCTTCTCTTATCCACTTTTCTTTGTATCTTCTCTGTATTCTTAGTGAGAGTCTTCCTAACTGTGTCATGAACTTCTTGCATAACATACACAAATTCCTCAACAAATCCACTACCTTTACCTCCATATTTAAGGTCTCTGAGTTCATGAATGCCTCTAGAATGGAGGCAATATAAAATCTCAAAAGGGCTTTTCCCTATGGTTCTGTTGACAGTGTCATTATAAGCATATTTTACTTGTGCAATGAGTTGGTCCCATGTATTAGCATACTCCTTTGTCAAACACCTTAGGAGATTTCCAAGGCTCCTATTTACTGCCTCTGTCTAACAATCTAATTAAGGATGGTAGGTAGATCCAAATGATAAGTTGGTGCCCAACTTCTGCCAAAGAGTCTTCCAAGAGTGACTCATAAACTTGGTGTCTCTGTCAGACAAAATACTCAGTAGTAAACCATGAATCATAACAACCTCCTGGAAGAATAATAAAGATATTTGACTAGCATCATCCATTGTCTTGCATGGCACAAAGTGAGCCATCTTACTAAATTTGTCTACAATCACATAGACACTATCCATTCCTTGTCTAGTCTTTGGTAGTCCTAGCACAAAATCCATACTTAGACATTCCCATGTCCTGGTTGGAATGGATAAGGGTTGATATAGGCCTACATTTATAGATGTTCCCTTAGCCTTCTGATAGATTACACATCCCTCAACATATCTCTTTACATCCAACTTCATCTTAGGCCAAAAATAGAATCTTTGGAGTAACTCCTGAGTTTTACCAATGCCAAAATGGCCACTAAGTGCACCATTATGTTTCTCTTGTATGAGATTCATTCTTATTGACCCCCTAGGGACACATAAATGACCCCTTTTAAACAAAAGATGAGAATGCAAAGTGTATTTAGAGTATTGACTATGGAAATGGTTTTTATACTCTTGACATACCTTATAGATGTCTGCAAAGTCTGCATATTCTTCATACATGTCCTTGAAGTTGTTAAATTCCCATGCTCTGTAGTTGAATCTACTGAATGGTCAATGCTCTTCTACTCAAAGCATCTAAAACTTTATTCTGCAACCCTATCTTGTGTTTTATGTTGAATTTATATGCTTGTAGGTATTCAACCCACTTCATGTGCTTATGACTCAATTTGTCTTGTGAGTTCAAGAAACTCAATGCTTTTTTATAAAAGTAGACTATAAAATCATTTGGCAATAGGTAATGCCTGGAACAAAGCATACATCTCTAGGTCATAAGAATAATATCTCTTCCTAGCTTCACTCACCTTCTTTGAATGGAAGGCCACTGGTCTTCCCTCCTGACTTAGGAATGCTCCAATTGCCACATTGTTGGCATCACACTCCACTGTGAACAAATTTTCAAAGTTTGGAAACACTAATATTGGTTGAGTTTCTATCTTCTTTTTTCACTAGTTCAAAACCACTATTGGCTTACTCATTCCAAACAATTTTGGTCTTCATGCCTCCCTTGATTGTATCTAACATTAAAGCACATATTTCCCAATACTATTTTATAAAATTTCTATAGTATTTTGCAAGACCATGAAATCTTCTTACCTCAGTTCTTGTCCTTGGAGTAGGCCAGTTGATGATGGCCTCAACCTTACTTGGATCCATTTTTAAATCACCTTGTGATAGTAAAAATCCAAGGTACACTAGCTCTTTCTTGATGAACTAACACTTTTCTAAGTTGATCATCAACTTCTCCTCCTACAACTTCTTAAATACCAATTCCAATTTCTTGAGGTTCTCTTCCCTTGTCTTACTATAGATGAGTATATCATCTAAGTAAACCACTATGAACTTTCCATTGTACTCTTTAAGTACTTCATTTATCAACCTTATGAAATTTGTTGGAGCATTTGATAGGCCAAATGACATGACTAGCCATTCATACATTCCTTCAATAGTTTTGAAGCTTGTCTTCCACTCATCCCCTTAATTCACTCTTATTTTATGGTATCCACTTTTTAAGTCTATCTTTGTGAAGTATCTAGCCCCTCCTAGAAAATCCACTAGGTCTTTTGTCCTAGGGATAGGGAACCTAGATACCTAATGGTAATCCTATTGATTCCTCTGGAATCTATACATAACCACCAAGTTCCCCCTTTCTTAGGTGCTAGGACTGTGGGCACGACACATGGGGTAATGCTCTTTCTTATAAGGCCTTGCTCTAACAATTCTTGAACTTGCCTAGCTATCTCTTTGTTCTATTGGGGATTCATTTTATAGGCTTCCTTATTGGGTAGGGTGGCTCCATGGATTAGGCCAATTTGGTGGCTTACTAACCACTTAGGTGGTAAGGTTTCTAAATGTCCACCACTCACTATCCCTTCATACTTCTACAACATTTCTTGAACTTCCTTTGACAACTCTATCCTCTTCACTGCCTTGTCTGCAACTTCCTTAGGCTTCAACACTAGTGCAAAGACTATTCCTTCACCTTCATCTAGGGTCTCTAATAACTCCTTTTTACCCACCGTGAGAACATTTCGACAACTAGACTTCATTTCCGCATCCTCCAACAGTGATTGAATCTTATATGTCACATTGTCTTTCTTGAAAGTGTAGGAGTTTTTCACTCTATTGTGCATAACTATCAATTCAAATTTCCATGGTCTTCCTAGGAGAAAGTGACATGCATCCATAGGTAATACATCACATAAAACCTTATCTTTATATCTCCCAAAGTAGAATTCCACCCAAGCTTGTTCATTTACTTGGACATTTTGTCCTTTGTTAAGCCATGTGACTTTATAAGGTTTGGTGTGGGGTACCCTTGTCATGTTTAGCTTGATGATTGCCTTCTCTAAAACTATATTTTTAGTTGATCCTGAGTCTATGATGACTCTACACACCTTCCCCATCATTTTATGCTTCACTCTAAAGAGTGCTCTTCTCTGACTACTCACTTCCTTCACTAGTTCCTTTATGAGAGTTCTCCTCATCATAAGGTTTTCTCCCTCCTTTGATTCCAATGGGAATTCAATTTTCTTATTCCCACTTGTCTCTTCATGAACACAATTCACTCTTTTGTCATGTCCTTGTGAAGAACTTCCCTTCTTTGGACACCTATATGCCAGATGCCCCAACTGGTTCCAATGATAACACTTCATGTTTGCAAAATAGTTGCATCTTCTTTGATTACTGCCTCTTCCTCTATTGTTAGAGTTCCTTCCTCTACTTGAGCTTCCCCTATTGAAGTTCCCTTCATGTTTTTCAGTAAGCTTAGTCTCTGATTGTCCTTTAGATTCAGAGCTTCTTCCTCCATAGTTACTCCTTTTTCCTCTGGTGTCTCTTCCTCTACCCCTTCCTCTTGAGGTATTGGAATCATGTTTCTTCTTCAATTTATCCTCCACAGTGATAGAAACTTGATGGCACTTCTCTACTATATTAGGAGTCAATAGACACATCTCATCTTGAATGGTCCACTTGAGGCCATTAAGATACCTTGCTACTTTCACCTTCTCATCTTCTACTATCCTTGATCTCATACAAAGTCTTTGGAATTCTTCAATGTAAGAGTTGACATCTAGGTCCTTCTACCTTAGACCTTGTCCTCTCTTATGGAGTTTGATCTCATAATCCTCTGGAATGCAAGCCTCTCTTACTTTTGCTACCATAGCTCTCCATGAAGCAATAAGCTTCTTCCCATCCTTTTCTCTTTCATTCTGGATGAACTTCCACCATGTGAGAGCTGATCTTCTTAATCTTTCTTTAGGAACCTTCAATTTTTGAGCCTCTGTGATTCCATCACACTCAAAATGGTTTTCTAAGCCCTATATCCAATCAAGTGCTACTTCTGGTTCCATTTTTCCACTGAAAATGGGGACTCCCTCCAAAGCTTTACCAATCATAGCTTTCAGAGCTTTAAAGAATGGTTCTTGTTCAGTGATAGGGTCTACTTTAGGGACTTCATCTTCTATGGAAATATCCTTCCCTTTCCCATCAAACTTGTATAAGACTCCATCTGTCTTCATATCAACATCATCAACTTTATGTTCAAGTTGAGCCAATCTGTCTCAAAGTAGTCTATTCTCTACTTCTTGATCATCCACCTTCTTTACTAGTTGAGAATTTGTCACCATTGTTGATTCTCCAATATATTTTGTAGGCTGAAACATTAACCACAAGCCTAATCAAAGAGGCTCTGATACCAATCTAATAAAAGTAATATCCTAGGTGTGCTCACACAACTCCCAAGATAGGACCAAGTTTGTCACTATCTAATTTAGGTTCCTAATTCCAATTTAGGACTTTCCCAAGTCAATTAACACTCTATCTAAGGCTCCTCCCAACTCTTATCAAAGTGTTACAATATTCTATTTTCACCTTAGATCACAACTATCTTAGTTTTGTCATAATACTCTCAAAGGCTTTAAGAAACTATTCCATATTTCCCCATACCAATACTCTTCATGCTACAAGGGAAATTTCAACACTTGTGATGTCCTTCCTAAATCTAAAAAAACTCACAATCCATTAGGTTTTAGACCCAAAATGATCAGGTTCTTGAATTGTCTCCAAACTTTCCTAATATGCCTAGTACTCCTATTAGCCCTATCCAAAGGGTTTTTTCTGGATTAACTCCCAAAACTTGATCCTAACTCCCAAAAATAACTTGTGATCTAGATACCCTTTAAGGAGACCTAAATTATTTCTAAGTTCTTAGGTCTCCAACTCATCCATATAGTCCTATCCTCGAAAGTAGGGCTTGTAGGCCTATTTTAGCTCTTCACAAGCCATGCTCTGATTTCTCTTTAGAAATCAATCCAGATGGATTGTTCATGCTATGAAATATATCCTAGGGACTAATAAGACCCTAATGACTCTTTGAAATCACTTGGTTCAATTCACCATATCATTCCCTAATTTTTGCAGTGATTTATAACCTCTCATGCACCTAACCAGGTTGTCCTAACTCGCCTAGGGCATGAGTTTAAAAATAGCTCCAAACCTTTCCAGACCTCCTACTCCTATATACATTATTTATAGAGACTCCCCTATGCATTCTATTCAACCTTGTATGACTCCCATGGTTGATTTTCATGGGGGATCCATGAAAGAAAAAACTGTCTATAAGAGACTAGCAAACTATCTAATTACCAAATAATTTCCTATAACTTGAAGATTAACTCTAAACTACTAACACACTGAAGAGAAAAGTATTGTATCACTCCATACTACATGAATCCTTAGCTAACTCTCATAGTTCAATCCATTACAACACCATTAACCTGCAAAATGAGTTGACAATATACTATCTCTAGAGATGTCTTCTTCTTTCTCACCAAAAACTTGATTACAATCACTCTACCATGGGTTTTGAGCCTAAGAGTGTCTAAGATTCCATTCTCCACCATTATAGGTCATTTTAAATCATTTACCACTCCTACAATTTAGGGGATCCAATGTTTCCCAGTTGCATGGAACATTTTCAAAAGTTGCAAATGTTGCCATGACAAGTTTTGGCATCTTTTGCATTAACTACGCAAACTAGAATCTAGGGCCTCTAGGCTATGTAGTTTGATCAAATAACACCATTTAATGACCTTAATTAATCTTTTACATCTTTCATGTTTCTAGAACACATTTTGGACCCAAATCCCAACATTAAACCAACTAGGACTTAAACTAACAAAACGACTAACAAAGACTAATTGGTGACCTTAGTCCTAACACTAACTCATCTAGTCCACATGACCTACTAAGGCCTCAAACTAAAAACACCTCTTTGACTTGGCTAAAGTTAGATACAAGCCAAAAACTTTGAAGGCTTTAGGATTTCCTAGATTCTCTTGCATCAGGTGGTATTGTATGGACAATTTGGAAGCCAAAGACCTTGAAAATCCTTTAGGTCTCTGCAAAGGGTTTCAGAATCTTTTTTTTTTTCCACCTTGTTAAGGACATTTTCAAGTTATTTGATTTTTTCACAAAAATAGGCCTAATTTCTTGTAGCCCTATTTGATAAGCAATTTTTGTATTTCTTGGAACTCAATTAGGGTTCCAATGAAAATTATGTTTGCAGGCATTGAAAAGGATCTTAGTCACATCCTAAAAGCCTACTTCTCTTTGTGGAGTGGTTGCTGATCAGTTTGGTTCAGTTTGTGAAGATGGAGCAAGAACGGATATTGAGAGCCTTGGAGGAGTTGTGAAGGGTTGTGGTTTTACTTGATTGGTGTTCACAAGTTGAAAGGAGTAAGATCTTGAAAAAATCATCCTAAGGAGATTAGAGTTAGTCTAGGACCCTAATAGGTTAGAGGAGTGGCGTAAGGATACCCTAGAAGAAGATAGGGTAGAGAAAGACATGTGTTACATCATATTGGTATCAGATAAAGTTAAAGACTTGGGAAGTTAGTGCATGTCTATAGCTACTAGTGAATCTGTAGGAGAGTTAGTCATGGTGACAAATGTAGAGCTAGCTGAAGAGGTGGATGAGAAAAAGGAGAAGAACATATTCCTTGAAGAAGCCTTAGAAGGAATCAAGATAAGGCTAGAAGAAGTTGCCAATGTAGCATCTAGAAACAAAGAAGTTGAAAGTAGTGAGAGAGGTAAAAAGGTAGTATTGGAAGACCTTATCCATGAACCAGACCCTGTCTTGAATGAAGAGCCCTTCCTAAAAGCCATAAAATCCCTAGGAGGAAAGGCATTGGAAGGTATACCACTGTTTAATGGAAAGATAGACATAGAAGCAGTAATGGATTGGATTGAAGGAATGTAGAACCATTTCAAGTTTGAAGGAGTAACTGAGGCACAAAAGCTCAAGGTGGCCAAATCTAGACTTAGAGGGTCAGCCTTAACATGGTGGAAATACCTTTAGGATGAGAGAGTTAGATTGGGTAAGCAACCCATTGTCGATTGGAATGAAATGGTGACCAAGTTAAATGAAAATTATCTTACAAAGGACTATGAGATTAAACTCCATAAGAAAAGATATAATTTGAAGAAAACATACCTATATGTGGCCTCTAATATAGAGGAATTCCAAAGATTGTGTCTTAGGTCTAAGAAAAAAAAAGAGGAATGAATCAAAGTTGCTAGGTACTTGGGTGGATTGAAATGGAACATCCAAGAATAAATCAGTTTGTTGACACCAACCACAGTGCAAAGGTGTCATCAATTAGCCCTAAGTGTAGAAGAAAAGAACAAGAAGAAGGGTGACTCTAACTTCAAAAATAGAGGTAGATGAAGACACAAAAGGGGACAAAGAGGAGGCTATCAAGGCAAAGGCAATGAGAAAAGGACACAAGGTGTGAACAAGTTGATAGAGCATAGTACTGAAAGTACTCCAAGAGGGGGCTATAACAAAGGCAGGGGAAATCAAGGTGTTCCTAGCAGAGGAAGAGGCGGTAGAAGTAACTCATACTTTGCAAGTATGAAGTGCTATAACTATGGTCAGTTAGGCCATCCAACATATAGATGCATTGAAAAGACAACTACTTCTAGTCATGATAAAAGAGTGGCTTGTGCTCATGAGGATACTTCAAGTGTCAAGGCACGTGAGATTGACCATCTAGATTCAGAGATGGGTTAAAACTTAATCTTCAGGAAGGTGTTGATAAGACAACTAGTCAAGGATGAATCTAAGCATAGGAGGGATTTGTTTAGGATAAGATGCAAGATCCTTGGAAAATTTTTAAAAGGTGATAGTAGATTCTAGCTCCACTGATAATATTATCTTAGAGGAAGCACTCAACAAACTAAATTTGACCAAAGTACCCCATGTAAATCCCTATAAGGTGACATGGCTTAACAAAGGCCAAAGTGTATTGGTAAATGAGAAGACATGGGTTGAATTCTCTATAGTAGGGTATAAGGATAAATTATTGTGTGACATCCTACAAATGGATGCTTGTCATTTTTTGTTAGGAAGACCTTGGAAATTTGTCAATGGGGCAATGTATGATGGGAAGGAGAATTCCATCACATTCAAGAATGGAGGAAGAACTTTCAAGATTCAGTCTTTGTTAGAAGAGGAGGAGCCTGGGCTACAAGGGAAATTTAGGAACTTCTAATGTCCTTCCTACATCCAAAAAAACTCACAATCCATTAGTTTTCAGACACAAAATGGTCGAGTTCTTGAATTGTCTCCAAACTATCCTAATAGGCCTAGTAGTCCTATTAGCCCTATCTAGAGGGTTTTTCTTGATTAACTCCCAAAAATTGCTCCTGACCCCAAAAACTAACATTTGATCTAGATACCCTTTAAAGAGAACTAAAGTATTTCTAAGGTCTTAGGTCTCCAACTCATCTGTACAGTCCTATCCTAGAAAGTAGGGCTTTTAGGCCTATTTTAGCTCTTCACAAGCTATGCTCTGATTTCTCTTAACAAATCAGTCATGATGGATTTGTCAAGCTATCAAATCAATCCTAGGGACTCATAAGACCCTAATGACTCTCTTACATCACTTGGTTCAGTTCAACATATCATTCCCTTATTTCTACAATGATTTCTAACCTCTCATGCACCTAACTGGGCTGTCCTAACCCGCCTAGGGCATGAGTTTAAAAATAACTCCACACCTTTCTAGATGTGATACTCCTATATAAATTATGTATAGAGACTCCCCTATGCATTAAATTAAACCTTTTATGATTCCCATGGTTGAATTTCATGGGGGAGCCATGAAAGCAAAAACTATCTATAAGAGACTAGCAGACTGTCTAATTAGAAAATAATTTCCTATAACTTGAAGATTAACTCTAAAATACAAACACACTAAAGAGAAAAGTATTATATCACTCCACACTACATGAATCCACATCTAATTCTCATGGTTAAATCCATTACAACACCATTACCATGCAAAATGAGTCGACTGTATACTATCTGCAGAGATGTCTTCTTGCTCACCAAAAATTTGATTACAATCACTCTACCTCACGTTTTGAGCTTGAGTGTGTCTAAGATGCAATTATACACCATTATATCTCATTTGGAATAATTTACCACTCCTAGAATTGAGGGTATCCAATGTTGTTGAGTTGCATGAAACATTTGCATAAGTTGCAAATGTTGTCATGACAACTTTTGGCATCTTTTGCATTAACTATGTAAACTAGAATCTAGGGCCTCTAGGCTATGTAGTTCGATGAACTAACACCATATAATGACCTTAAGACATATTTTACATAATTCATGGGTCTAGAACAATAGGAATTAAAGTAAAAAATAACTAACAAAGACTAATTGGTGACCTTAGTCCTAACACTAACTCACCTAGTCCACATGACCTACTAAGGCCTCAAAGCATACACACCTCTGAATTGGCTAAGGTCAGATATAACCAAAAAAATTCTAAGGCTTGAGGATTTCCTAGATTCTCCTGCATCATCCTCCCCCAAACAAAATGATTCAATCTATCCTTGGATTGAGTATGTTGAGGTCGATGCCCAACTTCTTGAATTTCGACTCCTTGATCCATACTGCATCTGCATAAAATTATCCTTTCCATTTGATCAAGTGTTCTTGAAACTCCTTAATTTTGGTCTTCTTAAAAAATTTGGAATCTAGAATTGCCTCTTCTTTTTTTATTTGTGTAGAAGGTAAGTTCAATTCTTCCACCTCTTGTATCACTTCATGTAGACTCTAATCAGCATCAAGGATTGGGCATTTATACATCACCAAGTCTGTAGCACTGAAGACTAGAGAGAAACCCAAATCTTCTGGTAGTTCCACTTTGTAAGCATTGGCTCCATACTTTTCAGGGAAGACACTTGGACTAATTATCATCATTTGCAACTTATGTGGTGTTCCTTTCTGAAGTCTCACCTTGTTTAGATACACCATAACTAGATCTCCAAAATTAAATTGAACATTCTTTCTTCTCTTATCCACTTTGCTTTTGACTTCTCTGTATTATCAGTGAGAGTCCTCCTAATTGTGTCATGAACTTCTTACATAGCATATGCAAAGTCCTCAAAATATCCATTTCCTTTATCTCCATATTTAAGGTCTCTGAGTTCATGAATGCCTCTAGGATGGATGCCATATACAATCTCAAAAGGTATATTCCTTGTGGTTTTGTTGACAGTGTCATTATAAGTATTATTTTCTTGTGCAATGAGTTTTTCCCATGTCTAACCATACTCCTTTGTCAAACATCTTAGGAGATTTCCAAGGCTCCTATTTACTACCTCTATCTGAAAATCTAATTGAGGATGGTAGGCAGATCCAAATAATAAGTTGCTACCCAACTTCTACCAAAGAGTCTTCCAAAAGTGACTCACAAAATTGGTGTCTCTGTCAGACACAATACTCAATGGTAAACCATGAATCCTAACAACCTCCTTGAAGAATAACAAAGCTATTTGACTTGCATCATTCATTTTCTTGCATGGCACAAAGTAAGCCATCTTACTAAATCTGTCTACAATCACATAGACACTATCCATTCCTTATCTAGTCTTTGGTAGTCCTACCAAAAAATCCATACTTAGACATTCCCATGGCCTAGTTGGAATGGGTAAGGGTTGATATAGGCCTACATTTTTAGATGTTACATTAGCCTTCTGACATATTACATCCCTCAACATATCTGTTTACATCCAAGTTCATCTTAGGCCAAAAATAGAATCTTTGGACTAACTCCTGAGTTTTACTAATCCAAAAATGGCCACTAAGTGATCCATTATGTTTCTCTTGTATTAGATTCATTCTTATTGACCCCCTAGGGACACATAACTTACCCGCTTTAAACAAAATACCAGACTGCAAAGTGTATTCAGAGTATTGACTATGGAAATGGTTTTTATACTCTTGACATACCTTATAGATGTCTGCAAAGTCCTCATATTATTCATACATGTCCTTGAAGTTGTTAATCCCCATGCTCTATAGTTGAATCTCCTGAATGGTCAATGCTCTTCTGCTCAAAGCATCTGCAACTTTATTCTACAACCCTATCTTGTGTTTGATGTTGAATGTATATGCTTGTAGGTATTCAACCCACTTCATTTTCTTTTGACTCAATTTGTCTTGTGAGTTCAAGAAACTCAATCCTTGGTTATCATAGTAGACTATAAAATCCTTTGGCAATAGGTAATGCCTCCATTTTATTAATGCTTGGAACAAAGCATACATCTCTAGGTCATAAGAAGAATATCTCTTCTTAGCTTCACTCAACTTCTCCAAATGGAAGGCCACTGGTCTTCCCTCCTGACATAGGACTGCTCCCATTGCCACATTGTTTGCATCACACTCCACTGTGAACAAATATTCAAAGCTTGGCAACACTAAAATTTATTTAGTTGCTATCTTCTTTTTCAGTACTTCAAAACCACTATTGGCTTGCTCATTCCAAACAATTTTTGTCTTCATGCCTCCCTTGATTTTATCTAACATTAATGCACACATTGCACTAAACTGTTTGATAAAATTTCTATAGTATTGTGTAAGACCATGAAATATTCTTACCTCAGTGCTTTTCCTTGGAGTAGGCCAATTGATGATGGCCTCAACCTACTTGGATCCATTTTTAAATCACCTTGTGATATTACAAAGCCAAGGTACACTAGCTTTGTCTTGATGAACTCACACTTTTCTAAGTTGATCATCAACTTCTCCTCCTACAACTTATTAAATACCAATTCCAAGTGCTTTAGGTGCTCTTCCCTTGTCTTACTATAGATGAGTATATCATCTATGTAAACCACTATGAACTTTCCATTGTACTCTTTAAGTACTTCATTCATCAACCTCATGAAAGTTGATGGAGCATTTGATAGGCCAAATGGCATGACTAGGCATTCATACATTCCTTTAATAGCTTTGAAGCTTGTCTTCCACTCATCCCCTTAATTCACTCTTATTTTATGGTATCCACTTTTTAAGTCTATCTTTGTGAAGTATCTAGCCCCACTAGTAAATTTGACCTCAATTTTCGACGATAATTGGTCAAAATTTTGACAGTAATTGGTCGAATTTACGACCAAAACTTTTGTCGGTCTTTTTTTGTCAAATTTTTGACCTATTTATAATTAGTCAAAATTTCAACCAAAACAAAGGTTGGAATTTCGACTATACCCCAAGCTTAAAATTACCGTCATTTTTTAGTGCATTGGTCGAAATTTCGACCAATACTTCCACCAACGAGTGGTCGCAAATTTCGACCAATACACTAAAAAAATGACGAGAATGCCATGCTTTCCACCAAACCAATGGTCAAAATTTTGACCATTGTATTGGTCGAAA
>MU227706.1:270557-281912 GCA_018584345.1 Thuja plicata | reverse complement strand
AATATGCAGTTAGGTGAAGCTCTAATTACTGTCAGTATTGAGTCTGCCATGGATTCTTCTGCTCTGCTTTGTCCTGAAATTAGAACACACATTAAACCAAAAACTTTATATCTATTTAAAAAATTGAGACCCTAATCATCTTGAAGTCTTATGTAGAGCATTTTTCATTTCCTTTCTCTTCTCTTATACCATGTCGTGTGAACCCTAAGGTAGTGTTCATCTGCGATATACTCTGGCTTCTCAGCTTTCTCATATGGCTCAGCATGATAAGCAATCTATTCGCTCATTCTCTGCATGGATAGGTTTACTGAGTGATGTCTCTACCATCACAATCAACATGTTGTCCTCAACTCCTCAGCAAGCAGCTGTGTGTCATTTTTGCTTACGCCAAACTATCTTGACAAGCCACGCCCAAAAGCCACTAGTTTGTGTTTTTAGGGTTTTTTTCATTTTGTAGGGACACGGTAATAACGAAGTAATAAAATGAAGTTTATTTTTCTTTTTTTTACTTTTATGCACGTGTTGGTCAAAATTTTGACCAACACGGGCATAAAAGTACAAAAAAGAAAAGTTATCATTTATATTGTGACCAAATAAAACAATTTTACTAGTTAGTCGAAAAGTTTGGTCGAAATTTGGGGTCAAATCTATTAGTGCCCCTCCTAGACAGTCCATTAGGTCTTCTATCCTAGGGATAGGGAACCTATACCTAATGGTAATCCTATTGATTGCTTTGGAGTCTGTACATAACCTCTAATTTATCCCTTTCTTAGGTTCTAGGACTATGGGTATGACACAGGGGTTAATGCTCTTTCTTATAAGGCTTTGTTCTAACAATTCTTGAACTTGCCTAGCTATCTCTTCATTCTATTGGGGATTCAATTTATAGGCAGTCTTATTGGGTAGGGTTGATCCAAGGATTAGGTTAATTTGGTGGCTTACTGACCTCTTAGGTGGTAAGGTGGCTGCTTTTCCATCACTCACGATCCCTTCATACTTCTGCAACATTTCTTGAACTTCCTTTGGCAACTCTGTCCTCTTCATTGTCTTATCTGCAACTTCCTTAGGCTTCAACACCGGTGCAAATCCAATTCCTTATCCTTCATCTAGGGTCTCTAAGAACTCCTTTTTATCCACCATGAGAATATTTGGGCAAGTAGACTTCATTTCTGCATCCTCCAACAGTGATTGAATCTTATATGTCACATTGTCTTTCTTGAAAGTGTAGGATTTTCTCAATCCATTGTGCATAGCTATCCGGTCAAATTTCCATGGTCTTCCTGGGAGAAAGTGACATGCATCCATAATTAATACATCACATAAAACCTTATCTTTATATCTCCCAATGTTGAGTTCCTCCCAAGCTTGTTCATAAACAAGGACATGTTGTCCTTTGTTAAGCCATGTGACTTTATAAGGGTTGGTGTGGGGTATCCTTGTCATGTTTAGCTTGATGACTCCCTCCTTTGACACTATATTTTTAGTTGATCCTAAGTCTATGATGACTCTACACACCTTCCCCATCATTTTACACTTCACTCTAAAGAGTTATCTTCTCAGACTACTCTCTTCCTTCATTGGTTCCTTTATGAGAGTTCTCCTCATCATAAGGTTTTCTCCCTCCTCTGATTCCAATGAGACTTCAAGGTTCTTATACCCACTTGTCTCTTCATGAACATAGTTCACTCTTTTGTCACCTCCTTTTGAATAACTTCCCTTCTTTGGACACCTATATGCCGGATGCCCCAACTGGTTACAATGATAACACTTCATGTTGGCAAAATAGTTGTCTCTTCCTTGATTACTGCCTCTTCCTCTATTGTTAGAGTTCCTTCCTCTGATTGAGCTTTCCCTATTTAATTTTCCTTCATGTTGTTTAGTAAGCTTAGTCTCTGATTTTCCTTTAGATTCAGAGCTTCTTCCTCCATAGTTACTCCTTTATCCTCTGATGTCTCTTCCTCTACCCCTTCCTCTTGAGGTATTGGAATCATGTTTCTTCTTCAATTTATCCTCCACCTTGATAACAATTTGATGGCACTTCTATACTATATCAGGAGTCAAGAGACTCATCTCATCTTGAATGGTCCACTTGAGGCCATTAAGATACCTTACTACTTTCACCTTCTCATCTTCTTCTATCCTCAATATAATACAAAGTCTTTGGAATTCTTCAGTGTAAGAGTTGACATCTAGGTCCTTCTTCCTTAGACCTTTTCCTCTCTTATGGAATTGGATTTCATAATCCTCTAGAATGTAAGCCTCTCTTAATTTTTCTACCATAGCTCTCCATGAAGCAATAGGCTTCTTCCCATCCTTGTCTATTTCATCCTGGATGAACTTCCACCAAGTGAGAGATGATCCTCTCAATCTTGCTTTGGCAACCTTTACTTTTTGAGCCTTTGTGACTCCATCACACTCAAAATGGTTTTTTAAGCCCTATATCCAATCAAGAGCTACTTCTGGTTCCATTTTTCCACTAAAAATGGGGACTCCATCCAAATCTTTACCAATCATAGCTTTCAAAGCTTTCAAGAATAGTTTTTGTTCACTGACAGGGTCTACTTCAGGGACTTCATCTTCTATGGCAATATCCTTTCCTTTCCCATCAACCTTGTCTAAGACTCCATTTGCCTTCATATCAACATCATCAACTTTATGTTCAAGTTGAGCCAATCTATCTCGAAGTAGTCTATTCTCTACTTCTTGATCATCCACCTTATTTACTAGTTGAGCATTTGTCACCATTGTTGATTCTCCAATAGATTCTGTAGGCTGAAACATTAACCACAAGCCTAATCAAAGAAGCTCTGATACCAATCTGATAGAAGTAATCTCCTAGGTGTGCTCACACAACTCCCAAGATAGGACCAAATTTGTCACTATCCAATTTAGCTTCCTAATTCCAATTTAGGACCTTCCCAAGTAAATGAACACTCTTTACAAGGCTCCTCCCAAATATTATCAAAGAGCTACAATGTTGTGTTTTCACCTTGGATGACAACTATCAGAGTTTTGTCACAATACTATCAAAGGTTTGAAGAAACCATTCCATATTTCCCCATACCAATACTCTTCATTCTACAAGGTAAATGTAAGCACTTGTGATGTCCTTCCTACATCCAAAAAAATCACAATCCATTTGTTTTTAGATCCAAAATGATTAAGTTCTTTAATTGTCTCCAAACTATTATAATAGGCCTAGTAGTCCTCTTAGCCCTATCTAGAGGGTTTTTCTGGATTAACTCCCAAAACTTGCTCCTAACCCCCAAAAATAACATGTGATATAAATACCCTTTAAGGAGACCTAAAGGATTTCTAAGGTCTTAGGTCTCCAACTCATCTATATAGTCCTATCCTAGAAAGTGGGGCTTTTAGGCCTATTTTAGCTCTTCACAAGTCATGCTCTAATTTCTCTTCAGAAATTAATCTAGATGGATTTTTCATGCTATGAACTCGATCATAGGGACTCATAAGACCCTAATGAATCTTTGACATCACTTTTTTTAGTTCACCATATCATTCCCTTTTTTCTTCAGTGATTTATAACCTCTCATGCACCTAACCGAGCTATCCTAACTCGCCTAGGGCATGAGTTTAAAAATAGCTCCAAACCTTTCCAAACCTCCTACTCCTATATAAAATATTTACAGAGACTCCCCTATGCATTCCATTCAACCTTTTATGATTCCCATGGTTAAATTTCATGGGGGAGCCATGAAAGCAAAAACTGTCTATAAGAGACCAGTAGACTGTCTAATTACCAAATAATTTCCTATAACTTGAAGATTAACTCTAAACTACTAACACACTAAATAGAAAAGTATTGAATCACTCCACACTACATTAATCCACACCTAACTCTCATGGCTCAATCCGTTACAATACCATTAACATGCAAAATGACTCGAGAGTATACTATCTACAGAGATGTATTCTTCTTGCTCACAAAAAACTTGATTATAATCATTCTACCTTGGGTTTTGAGCTTGAGAGTGTCTAAGATTCCATTCTCCACCATTCTAGGTCATTTGTAATCATTTACAACTCCTAAAATTTAGGGGATCCAATGTTGCCGAGTTGCATGCAACATTTGCAAAAGTTGCAAATGTTGTCATGACAACTTTTGGCATCTTTTGCATTAACTATGCAAACTTGAATCTAGGGCCTCTAGGCTATGTAGTTTGATCAAATAAAACCATTTAATGACCTTAAGGAATATTTTACATCATTCATGGGTCTAGAACACATTTTGGACCCAAATCCCAACATTAGACCAAGTAGGACTTAAACTAACAAAGACTAACTGGTGACCTTAGTCGTAACACTAACTCATCTAGTCCACATGACCTACTAAGGATTCAAAGCAGACACACCTCTCTAACTTGGCTAAGGTCTGATACAAGCCAAAAAATTCCAAGGCTTGAGGATTTCCTAGATGCTCCTACATCAAGTGGTATTGTATGGATAGTTTGTGAACCAAAGACCTTGAAAATCCTTTAGGTCTCGGTAAAGGGTTTCAGGATCATAGTTTTGTTTTCCCCCTTGTCAAGGACTTTTTCAAGTTATTTGAGTTTTTCACCAAAATAGGCCTAATTGCTTGTAGCCCTATTTGGGAAGAAATTTTTGTGTTTCTTGGAACTCAATTAGGGTTCCAATGCAAATTATGTTTGCAGGCATTGAAAATGATCTTAGTCACATCCTAAAAGCATACTTCTCTTTGTGGAGTGGTTGTTGATCAGTTTGTGAAGTTTGTGAAGTTTGTGAAGATGGAGGAAGAAGGGATATTAAGAGCCTAGGAGGAGTTGTGAAGAGTTGTCATTTTACTTGATTGGTGTTCACAAGTTGAAAGGAGTAGGATCTTGAGAAGATAATCCTAAGGAGAGTAGGGTTATTCTAGGACCATAATAGGTTAGAGGAGTGGTCTAAGGATACCCTAGAAGAAGATAGGGTAGAGAAATACATGTATTGCATCAGATTGGTATCAAAGCAAGTTAAAGAGTTGGGAAGTTAGTGCATGTCTATAGCTACTGGTGAATTAGTAGGAGAGTTAGTCATGGTGACAAATGCAGAGCTAGATAAAGTGGTGGATGAGAGAAAGGATAAGAACAAATTCCTTGAAGAATCCTTAGAAGGAATGGAGATAAGGCTAGAAGAGGTTTCCAATGTACCATCTAGAAACAAAGAATTTTAAAGTAGTGAGAGGGGTAAAAAGGTAGTAGTGGAAGACCTTATCCATGAACCAGACCCTGTATTGAATGAAGAGCCCTTCCTAAAAGCCATAACATCCCTAGGAGGAAAGGTATTGGAAGGTATTCCACTGTTTAGTTGAAAGATGGACATAGAAGCAGTAATGGATTGGATTGAAGGAATGGAGAACCATTTCAAGTTTGAGGGAGTAATTGAGGCACAAAAGCTCAAGGTGGCCAAATCAAGACTTAGAGGGTCAAGCTTAACATGGTGGAAATACCTTCAGGATGCGAGGGTTAGATTGGGTAAGCAACCCATAGCATTGGAATGCAATGGTGACCAAGTTAAAGGAGAATTATCTGCCAGAGGACTATGAGATTAAACTCCATAAGAAAAGATAGAATTTGAAGCAAAAATACCTAGATGTGGCCACTTATATAGAGGAATTCCAAAAATTGTGTCTTAGGTCTAAGAAAAAATAAGAGGAATGAATCAAAGTTGCTAGGTACTTGGTTGGATTGAAATGGAACATCCAAGAAGAAATTAGTTTGTGGACACCAACCACAGTGTAGAGGTGTGATCAATTATCCCTAAGCATAGAGGAAAAGAACAAGAAGAAGTGTGACTCTAACTTCAAAAATAGAGGTAGAAGAAGAGATAAAAAGGGTCAAAAAGGAGGCTATCAAGGCAGAGGCAATGAGCAAAGGACACAAGGTGAGAAAAAGATGATAGAGTATAGTACTAAAAGTACTCCAATAGGGGGCTATAATAAAGGTATGGGAAATAAATGTGGTCGTAGCAAAGGAAGAGGAGGTAGAAGTAACTCATACTTTGCAAGTATGAAGTGCTATAACTATGGTCAATTAGGCCATCCAACATATAGATGCCCTAACAAGATGACTACTTCTAATCATGATAAAAGAGTGGCTTATGCTCATGAGGACACTTCAAGTGTCAAGGCATGTGAGATTGACCATCTAGAATCAGAGATGGGTGAAAACTTAATCTTCAGGAGGGTGTTGATAAGACAACCAGTCAAGGATGAATCTAAGCATAGGAGGGATTTGTTTAGGATAAGATGCAAGATCCTTGGAAAAGTTTTTAAGGTGATAGTAGATTTTGGATCCACTGATAATATTATCTCAGAGGAAGCACTCAAAAAACTAAAGTTGACCAAAGTACCCCATGTAAATCTCTATAAGGTGACATGGCTTAACAAAGGCCAACGTGTATTGGTAAATGAGTAGACATGGGTTGAATTCTCTATAGAAAGGTATAAGGATAAAATGATTGTAATTTTCTATTCTAGGAAGACCTTGGCAGTTTGACAATGGGGCAATGTATGATGGGAAGGAGAATTCCATCACATTTAAGAATGGAGGAAGAACTTTCAAGATTCAGTCTTTGTTAGAACAGGAGGAGCCACAGTCCAAGACTCCTAACATCATGTTGTGTAGTGGAAAGGAGATTGTGAGGGATCTCAAGAATGATGAGAATGAAGGGTATGATATTATGCTAAGACCTAAGGAGAAATAAAAGCTAGTTAAGGAGTCATTACTATCATAGATACAAGAATTACTTGAGAAGTATAAAGACATAATGAGTGATGGCACTCCTGCTACCTTACCTCCTAGGAGAGTAATAATTCATTAGATATTATTTTCTCCTTGTGCATATTTTCCTAAAAAGGAAGCTTATAAGATAACCCCTGATCATAATTTGGAAGTGGTGAGGCAAGTGCAAGAACTCTTGGATCAAGGATTGATCAAAAAGATTATAAGCCCATGTGCAGTCCCGGTTGTGTTGGCATCCAAGAAGGGAGGAAAATGGAGGCTTTGCAAATATTAAAGGGCTATAGACATAATTACAATAAGGTATAGGTTACCTATGCCTAGGATTGAGGATCTCATGGATTACCTTGGAGGGGCAATGTACTTTACCAAGTTGGATTTGAAGAGTGGTTATCACCAAATTAGGGTGAAAGAAGGGGATGGATGGAAAATGGCATTCAAGACCACAAATGGGCTATATGAATGGCTTGTGATGCCATTTGGCCTAACAAATGCTCCGAGCACATTCATGAGGCTTATGAATAAAGTTCTCCAAGACTTCACAGGGAAGTTTGTAGTTGTATATCTTGATTATATACTAATATTTAGCAAGACAAAGGAGGAGCATGTCAAGCATGTAGAGGTAGTGTTGTAGAGATTACATGAAGAGAAGTTGGATATCAACCTTGAATAATGTGATTTCTTCAAGAAAGAACTAGTATACTTGGGCTTTTTAGTGTCCAAAGGATCTTTGAAGATGGATCAAGACAAAGTGACAACTATCCTAAACTGGCCTCCACCTACCACAACAACTGAGGTAAGAAGTTTCCATGACTTATCCTAGTTTTATAGGAAATTTATCAAGAAATTTAGTGGTATTTGTGCTCCTTTATTAGATACCATTAAGGGTGGAGTCAAAACTAAGTTTAGGTCGACCTTAGAAGCAGAGAAAGCCTTTGAGTTGTTGAAGAAACAAGTAGCCACTCAACCTATCCTACAATTTCCAAGCTTTGAGAAATTGTTTACCATTGATTGTGATGCTAGTGGAATGGCAGTAGGAGTGTATTGAGTCAAGAAGGTAGGCCAATTGCCTTCTTTAGTGAGAAATTAAATGAATCTAAGAAGATATACTCTTCTTATGACTTAGAACTATATGCTTTCATTCAGTCCCTTAGAAACTAGAGGCATTATCTATTGCCCAAAGAATTTGTTGTGTTCACTAACAACCAAGCCCTTAGTTACATAAATACTCAGGAGAAACTAAGCAATAGGCATCTCAAATAGGAGTATTTGCAAGCATTCACATTTATAATTAAGGATAAGAAAGGGAAATTAAACAAGGTTGTTGATGCACTAAGCAAGAGATTGTTGACAGTCCAAGAAATTTAGTTGAATAGAATTGGGATTTATAGTTTCAGAGATCTCTACAAGGAAGATGAAGATTTTAGTGAAGCATTCAAGGTGTGTGTTGATTTTCAGAATCACTTTCATAGAGAATTTTATGATTTTACTTTGCAAAATGGATTTTTATTTAAGGGAAATTAGTTATGTGTGCCAAGAGGCTCCATGAGAGATAATCTCATACAAGAGAATCAAAATTGATGTTTGAGTGGTCACTTTTCTATGAACAAAACCTTGGAGCTTGAGCAAAGGTTCTACCATTGGCCAAAATTGGTCAAAGATGTTACAAGGTATGTGGAGCAGTGTGCCATATGCATGAAAGCCAAAGGAGGAATCAATAATGCATGTTTATATCAACCTTTACTAGTCCCTAATAGGCCATGGGAGTGTGTGAGTATGCACTTCATAGTAGGTCTACCCAAAACCAAGCAAGGATATGATAGCATTCATGTAGTGGTTGACAGATTTAGTAAAATGGGACATTTCATTCCCTACAAGACTACACATGATGCTAGTCATATAGAATATATTTTTTAAAGAGATTGTGAGAATTCATGGCTTACCCCTAAGTATTGTTTCAGATAGGGATGCGAAACTTATGAGCCATTTTTGGAAAACTTTGTGGAATAGATTGGGAACCAACTTCTCTTTTGGTTCAGCTTACCACCCTCAGACTGATGGCCAAATTGAGGTGTTCAATAGAGTGTTTGGTAACCTATTGAGGTGCCTAACTACAGAGTATGGTCATACATGGGATGTGGTTATTCTCCAAGAAGAATATGCCTACAATGACAGTAAGAATAGAATGTCAGGAAGAAGCCCATTTGAGATAGTTTATGGGATGCACCCAAGGGGTGTGTGAGATAAGGGATCTTGGAGGCATGGAGCATAGGAGTGGGCATGCTGAGGACTTCACCCACACAATGATAGAGATACATGATCAAGTCAAGAATAAAATCTGAGACAGTCAACAAAAGTTGAAGTCCAAAGTTGATGAAAAGAGGAGAGACATTAAGTTTGAGATAGGTGACTATGTGATGGTCCATTTGAACAAATATCGGTTACAAAAGGGTGTCCCTACTAAACTTTAGATGAAGAGGGTGGGACCTTGCAAGATCATAGGCAAATATGGGGCTAATGCATACAAAATAGACTTACCATCAGATTTGAGCATATCTTCAATGTTCAATGTGCAAGACTTAATCCAATTCAAAGGATAGATAGATGATCATGGTTAAAGAAGTCAAGGGATTAGTGGTGATGTTGAGACTACTGTATTACCTCCCAAGCTACAGTTGGAAGCTGAAAGATTTTTGGACTCAAGAGTCAAGAAGACTACAAGGAACAAAGTGTATATGGAGCACCTCATTAAGTGGAAACAAAAACCAAATTTAGAGGCAACATGGATTGTAGAGGGAGACTTCAAGAAGGTGGGCATCTCAGAAGACATCTTGTCTATAGGAGTAACATACTTTCCCTTGTGGGGGAGTATGGCGCACGAGCACCTAGGTAGGGCTAATAGAGGACCTAGGGCTCCTAAGTTGTTTTCTCTTGTAGCATTCCTAGAAAAACCACTAGTGCAATAAGGGGTCTAAAAAAGTCCTAGTGTGAAATGTGTTAGTTTAGGCTGCCTTAATAGGTCCTTTGTGACCTTATTTTGCAAGATTGGCCACATTAGGTCAAATAGGGTGTTTTTATGCATTATGATGTCAAATTGGACAAGTAAGGGACTTGAGGTCCTATTTCAATTTTATAACACCTTAGATGGGCATTTGGTTAATTTTGGTGGACATATGACCAAGTTTGTATAGAAAATCCAAAAAGATGTAAAAGTTGTCAATGTTGTCATTGATAACACTGACAAGATTTGTTGCATGATCGCAACTTCAAGTAATTGGTTTCATAACTGTCTAAAACCATTGAGTTTGTTCCTTGTTCAACTAATTAAGGCTATCCTCAAAGTTTTGAAAGGGTTGGCTTGTTTTTAAATAAGTGTGTGTACGTTGTCGGTAATAGAAAGAACAGTAAAAGTTCTTATTTTTCTGAGCAATTGGTATTTTAATGGATTGAATTAAGTACTATAATCCATGGAAGTGTTAGAGTAGGTGTATTTAAGGTTGTGTGTGACCTTGGATTTCCATTTTGTAAACTTTTAGTTAGTCTTGTAAATTATTTTGTTTTATGTCCATTCTCTAGTTTGAACAAGGCAACTGGTGAAGATGGGATCATAGATCCTCTTCCCACCATGGAATCTACACTAGCCTTTGGGATTAGGGAGATGAATCCATGTAAATATTGTAAAGTGAAGGGGGGTGGGGCCTGGAAAGCATGCAAGCAATTTTTAAGGTGATGCCCTAGGTGAGCAAGAGTTGCATGGCTAGGGATCACAGTGAGTTGAGGAGGTGATAAGAAGGATTGAAAGCATCGATAGCTTCAATCAAAGAGTCGGGAAAGGTAGAAAAATGAGTCTTGAAATCCCAAATTAAATGGGAAGTATTGGTGAATGATTCTTGGTGGTAGAAATAAGGATTCTTTCTAATAGGCTTGGAATGCCTTGAAACCCTAAATTTTAGGCATGATTGTAGGTGGTACTGTATGGATAGTTTGGGAGCCAAATACCTTGAAAATCATTTAGGTCATTGTAAAGCATGTCACGATCAAATTTTTTTTTTCCACCTTGTTAAGGACTTTTTGAATTTATTTGGGTTTTTCACCAAAATAGGCCTAATTGCTTGTAGCCCTATTTGGGAAGCAATTGTTGTCTTTCTTGGAACTCAATTAGGGTTCAAATGCAAATTGTATTTGCAGGAACTGAAAAGGATCTTAGTGACATCCTAAAATCCTACTTCTCTCTATGGAGTGGTTGTTGATCATGTTGGGTCAGTTTATGAAGTTTGTGAAGATGGAGCAAGAAGGGCTATTGAGAGCCTAGGAGGAGTTGTGAAGAGTTGTGGTTTTACTTGATTGGTGTTAACAGGTTGAAAGGAGTAGGATCTTGAGAAGAGAATCGTAAGGAGAGTAGGGTTAGTCTAGGACCATAATAGGTCAGAGGAGTGGCCTAAGGATACCCTAGAAGAAGATAGGGTAGAGAAAGACTTGTGTTACATCACAAATCTTCATTTATGGACAATTTTCATAGTCTTTGTAACTTTAATCATTTACTAGGAAGGAAAAGTACAAAGTTGTGTCATTCTAGTATGTGTGTGTGTGTGTGTGT
>MU227705.1:2489516-2502205 GCA_018584345.1 Thuja plicata | reverse complement strand
GGTTAAGGCATGTGATCAAGAAGATAGAGAAGATAGGAGAGAGAATGAGTGGAGGGGGGATTAGCTAATTAGGGTTAATTAGCTAATTAAGAAGATTTAGCATGTGAGAAGGGGTTGGGATGAGTTTAAACTCATGGTTGGGTATTTGAGATTGGTTGGGTTTGGGGGAACATTAATAAAATGAATTTTTGTGATAACATATTCACTCAATAATAGGGATTTAATTAATCATTTAAGTCTTTGATTTGCTTTGTAATAATTAATTAGGACTATAGCCAAATTGAATCAATTTAGGCTAGGAGATTGATTTTGCAAGTGATGAGGTATAAATAGGATTCCATTTAATTCCCTTTAAACTAATTACCTTAGCCAGGTATGATTTGAATTGATTTGATTTGAATTGGCTAAAGTGATTAATGTAAATTAGTGATTAGATCATTTAGGAGATTAAATCTGATTTGAAGGAATTATGCCAAGCAGTAAGGGCATAATTGGGGGTATGATCACACTTAGGGAAAATAGGGTCTATAGTCAAAGCAGACCAAATCTAGGTTGTTACATTTTCCCCTCTTTGAATTGATGTGCGAGCAGCACATTGATTCAAAGAAAGTTTTTGATTTTGACTTCAGAAAGATTGAGAATTCCGTTCTTAGTTGTCAAACAAAATGTTGATGAGATCAGTCTCACACTTGACTGAACTAAACTGATAGAATTGATTTTGAACTTGGTTGTCATCCAAAGATCAATAAAATATTCTAAAGATACCAATTCTAAACTTGGTTGTCGTCCAAAGATTGATAATACTAATTTTGAAGTTGGTTGTCGTCCAAAAGTCAGTAAGAAGCTACCGGGAGCTTAATAAGAATCTCTATAAAATGAGAGAACACAAGATATCCAGCTTATGAGAATCAAAGATTTCTATCCAATAGTTCCAACTTTAGTCAAGGAAAATATTATGCCCTTATTTTGTTTGATAACGAAGTCATTTTTAATGTTGTTTCGAGAAAAAATTTAATTGATAATAGTGTGATCATGCCCCCTCGGGAATGAAATTGAAGGAAAAAAGAAATGAAATCCCTCTGTTGAAATGATGTATCACTTGCAGTGATTGGGTAGGATAAGCAAGAATGGATTAGAAGAAGTGAAGAAATGGGGGTGTGTTTAAGAGTAAACACACGAGTACCAAGTTAATCATATTGAAAATATGAGTTCAATTTTGTTCTTGATAGATCAAAGATTTCGGGAAGCATGGGTATGTAAATAGCTTGGATTTCAAATGAATTAAAAATAGAAAGGAGTTTGAGCTCAAATCCTTATGTTGTTCTTTCAAAAATGCATCATGCAACCTCTAAATGCAGCTATATGTAGACTCTTAGGACTTTGTCACTGATTTGCAGATATTGGAATATTTTATCATCATTGGGCACTTTTGGAATGGATACTATCAGATAGTACAACAATTTCTAATACCCACTGATATTATGAAAGTATGAATACTATGTTTTATGGAAATGTCAGAAATAGACTTAGGTATCAAGGCATAGAAGCTAGGATAACAAAATAGTCACCTTCCTTTTAATATACCAGATCCTGAGTAAGGCAAGATATTGGACCCGCAATGAGCTTGAAAATTCATATCCTTGGGTACATTATGATTTGTATACCTTAGTGATAATCTGGATCAGAAAATAGACAAGGAAATTATTTCAACCTCATCGTAGTCTACACATAACGAGGATCAGGATATATGCGGCTATCCACCCATAGTGGCAGCTCTTACCATAAACATCCAAGTTAGGTGAAATTTATAGGATCATTTGGAACAATCACCATATATAGAAAATCAAGAAAACATTATGCCCCCTATCCTTGTGACTCTTTGTCTTTGCGTAGACGTCATTGAGCAAATAAGAAGACATAATAAATTATCAATTGAGAATTAATCAAATAAAATTTATAATTACTTAGATGCCCCTAGTTGAAAAAATTATCAGGACATGAAAGAATCATAATCAAACCAATATCAAACTGTGTGTTTAAGTAGTACTTGTTCATCCATATGTCAAACATAATAAAGATCCATCAATTACGAAATTGGAATACAAGCAATATGGTGTTTCCATGCCTATGCATTGATAGGATAATCCGTTCATGTTTATGATCCAATATAGTCTTGTAGGAACTCCGTTAATGTAAATGTCATGTCTGGATATGTGATGTTTGAAAAGACACCCTTATTTTTGGAAAGTGACATCATTTTGCATGTATCAAAAAACATTGTGTTAGCGAGGCAAACCATTCATGAAGTCTCTGCAGATGCAACCTATCATGCCATCAAAGATGCCCCCCAGTGCAGAATTACTTATTCCTAAGACGTAAATGTAGACAAATCCCAAGCGAGGATAAGATAGCCATTTAGGAAATGAAGTCAGTGTGTCTGCATAGACAAAATTATGAAGGCTTAGTATCAGTAGTGCATCAATAGATGGAGCACAGAACACAAGTGATGCCTGATTGCCAGGTTTTCACCACTTGGCAAGATTGTTTCTTTCTTTTTTTCTACTAAGATGCCTGTTTTACCAGGTTGTCATCAAGGTGCTTTTTCTCTTTTTCAAATTTTTTTCTATTTTTTCTTTTTTGAATGTTTTTGTAGTATCAAGGCACCTGTTTGCCAGGTTTTCACCAAGGATACCTTTTCTATAGGACCTTTTCCATTGTTTTTAGAGTTCTTCAGGATTAATTTTCTGAATGTTTTTGGTATTTTGTAAAAAAAAATTGTTGTACATGCTCTACTAGCTAGACATCAAGCATAGAACCGCTTCAAATGTACAGTGTTGATAGGATCTAGAAGAATGTCTCCTTCAGGTGTAGCCAGTTGATAAGCTCCAGTCCCAAAAGTGGCAGTGATAACATAAGGTACCAGCCAGTTAGGTTCAAACTTTCCTTTTTATTCTCTGTTAGGCTGGTTCTTAGGATTCTCTTTTAAGACAAGATCTCCTACTTCAAATTTGTGCAGTTTGACCTTCTTATTGTAGCCTTTGGACATACGTGCTTGATACACTTTGAGGTGGTCAAACACCTATTATCTACGCTCATATAGTAGGTCCAGAGAATTCACCCTATCTATGCGGTACTGCTCATCAGTAACAAGACCTTGTAAAGATATCCGTAAAGATGGGATTTCAACCTCAATAGGTAATACTACTTTAGTGCTATAGACTAGAGAAAATGGCGTGGCTCCAGTTGGTGTTCTTATGCTTTTTCTGTAGGCCCATAGTGTCGGATTCAGTTGTAGATGCCAGTCTCTGCTAGACTTACAGTTCTATGTAGGATCTTGAGAATATTTTTGTTCGATGCCTCAGGGTGTCCATTTCCTTGAGGGTAATAGATTAAGGAGCAATGTTGAGTGATATGAAAATATTCACATAGGTCATCAATGTCTTGATTTTTAAATTGGCCCCCATTGTCTGTTACAATTGAAGAGGGTATCCCGTATCTACAAATAATGTAGTTCAGAATGAACATAGCCACATGTTTTCTAGTGGCTTTGATTAGCGGCATGGCCTCGACCCACTTTGTAAAATACTCAGTGGTCGTAATGATGAACTTGTGTCCATTTGAAGAATTAGGATATATTTTTCCAACCAAGTCAAAGGCCCATTGCTAAAATGGCCAATGTGTTATGAAAGGTATAAGTTTCCTGGCAGGAGCATGGATGAGATTTCCATGTGTCTGACATTTAAGACATGCTTTATAAAATTGAATAACATCTCTCTCCATGGTAGGCCAGTAATAGCCTACTCTGAGAATTTTCTTTGCTAATGAAAAGCCATTCGAGTGTGATCCACATACACCTTCGTGGACTTCTTTAAAGGCATGATAGGAGAGTTCTTCCACCAAGAAGTCATAGCAGAATTGATGTTCGTCCAGTTGTAACATGGACGCCAATGTAGCCATAGCATCTGCAGCTTTGTTCTCTGATCTTGGTATCTTTTGGAAGGTAATGAATACAATGTATTTCTTTAGGTCATCAACTAGTTTCTTGTAGGGCATCAACTTCTCATCTTTTGTTTAATACTCCCCATTGACTTGATTGATAATAAGTTGGGAGTCACCATACACATGTAGCTCTACAATCTTCCACTCCATAGCTAGCTTAAGACCATTTAACAACACTTCATATTCTGAAATATTGTTGGTGCATGGAAACATCAATTTGTAAGATTTGGGAATCTTGTAACCTTGAGGGGTTATGAATACAACTCCTGCTCCAGAGCCTTGTTGAGTAAATGAACCGTCAAAGTACATCTTCTATGGATATTCAGTTAGATGCATGATTGTTTCATCAGGGAATTCAATTGTCAAAGGTTCATCATCCTGGAGTGGTGAATCAGCTAATTGATTGGCAAGGACCCGTCCTTTGATAGCTCTTTGTTCTACATATTCAATGTCAAACTCACTTAGATTTAGGACCCATTTTGCCAAACGTCTTGTTAATGTTGTTCTGCTCAAAAGGTACTTTAGAGGATCAATCTTAGCAATGAGCTTCACTGTATGAGAGAGCATATAGTGCCTCAATTTTTGTGATGCAAAGATGACTACTAAGCATTCTTTTTCAATAATGCTATAATTGAGCTCATAGATGACCAGTGTTCTACTAATGTAGTAGATAGCTCTTTCTTTCTTTGTTTCATCCTCTTGTGGTAGCAATACTCCTAGGGATGTAGCTGTAGCTAAAATGTATAGGAGTAAGGGCTTTCCATGAATAGGTGCCATAAGAATAGGAGGAGTAGCTAGGTATCCCTTCAATTCTCTGAAGTTTGCTTCACAGTGTTCATCCCATTTGAAGGTAACCCCTTTATGTAGTAATTTAGTAAAGGGTTGTGCCCTATCTGCAAGTTGGGACATGAATCTCCTGATTGAATGGAGTCTTCCTTGTAGTGTCCTCATTTGATTGATGTTGCATGGAGGAGCCATCTCTAGAATAGATTTAACTTTAGCAGGGTCTACCTCAATTCCCTTCGTTGAAACAATGAATCCTAGGAGCTTCCTTGATTGGACCCCAAAGGCACATTTCTTTGGGTTGAGCCTGAGTTGGAACTGTTCCATTCAATCCAATATCTTTCTTAGGTCAGCAATGCGAGTACCTCTTTCTTTAGATTTAGCCAATGTGTCATCTACGTAGTCCTCCATGTTCTTGTGTAGCATGTCATGGAATATAGTTGTCATGGCTCTTTGATATGTTGCACCGACATTCTTTAGCCCAAATGGCATGACATTCCAGCAAAAAGTGCTCCATGCGCATGTGAATGTGGTTTTCTCTTGATCCTCAGGGGCAATTTTGATTTGATTATAGCCTGAGAATCCATCCATTAAAGAATACATCTGGTAGCCTGCTGTGAGGTCTATGATCATGTTGATGTTAGGTAGAGGGAAGTCATCCTTTGGATAGGCTTTGTTCAAGTCTCTGAAGTCCATACAAATCCTGATAGATTTATCTATTTTAGATATGGGGACTACATTGGAGATCCACCCTACATAGGCAATGACTCTGATAAATCTAGCCTTTAACAACTTCTCTAGTTCTTCTTTTACCAATAATGCAACATGAGGATGCATCTTTCTAAGTTTTTGTCTCACAGGCTTGATCCTAGGAGCTATAGATAAGTGGTGCATGATTAGATTAGGATCCAGCCCTGGCATATCGGTATAAGACCATGCAAAGTTGATCTTTTTCTCTTTCAATAACTCTGTAAACTGTGTCTTCTCCTCTTCAGACAAAGATCGTGCAAGGTGGACTATTTGAGGATTTTCAATGGTGCCCAAATTTACTGGATGTGTTGGTTCAATCAGTACTGAAGACCTTTCCTGAAAGTGTTTAGGGAGGATATCAAGAATCCCATCTTTTGGCACCTCTGAGAGGTTTTCACCATCGGATACGTCTTTTCTCTTTACTATTTTTGGATCTAATACTGCCACAGAGTGGTTTTCACCACCAGTTCTCTTTTTCTTTTTAATTTTTAGTTTTTGATTGAGAAACTTGATATCCTCCTGTGACATGTTCTCGCTCCTTGCATTGGTGGAAGAAGGGTATGGTTCACAAGAATTGAGATAACAAGCTAGGGTGTGGTCATTAGGAAAGTCAAGGATAGGTGTAGGATTTGTTTCAGTCCAATCAATTAAGTTTGGAAGTACCAATGTTAGGGAGTCATATTCTGGGAAGGACAACATCGCGTTAGCATCAAGACCATTAACCGACATGACACGGTTTGTTAAGTTAATTTCTTCAATGTTTATATCAATAAGAGTGAGATCATCATTAAAAGGGTTGTTGTTAGTTATATGTGGACCAAACTCTAGTGACTCATTAGTAGAAATATCATCATCATCTCTCCGTAAAAGGAGGCTTCTTTCTTGTAGCCTATGAAATTCTTCTAGACTTATGTATTCACTAGTTTCTTCATCAATGATCAGGGGAAGGAACTCTTCTTCTGCTTTAGGATTATTAGTGTCATGAGGAGGAGTGTCAGACTGTTTATGAGGAGTTGAGGGTGTTGCAAACATGTGAATTGTATCTATTCCAATATCTTAAGTGGCAACAGATAGCTCTTCCCATTCATAGTCATGAGAGTCAATGACCTCATCATCAAATCTATTTAAGTATTCAGCAATGGTTATCTAATGTACCCGGTTAGCTACCTGTGGATTGAAGTGTGGCAGATCAAGGACATGTGAAATTGTGACCAATTGCCCCTAGTTAGGATGTAAATCTTGTTGTCGGGGTGTCTCTTGAGTAATTGTTGCTATTAATGATATCTATGGACCAGTTGCTATTGTCTCTCCTACCTCTTGAATGGGACGCTATGCTAACAAGAGGGTGTGAAGAGCTTGTGATACCTCAAAGCTAGGGTACATATCATTCTCCTTGGTATTTGGGATCCTCTATACCAAAATGTAATAATCTTTCGTAGGACCACTGCTCTAGTTCATCTATTTCATCACTCCCTTTATCTGAGTGTGGACTCTCTTTTGAAGCGGGTTTATCAGTTTTAGTATTAAAACCCAGTCCTATTTTATCTCTGGTATTCCGTAACTCCATGGGTATAGGCTCAATAACCCCTCATCATGTGTCATTTAGAGGCCCTTTTCCTTTGTATCCCATTTGTTTGAGGAAATCATATCCCTTGCCATATTGTTCCGGCGATATCTTTACATGTTTGACCTTAGCTTCTACCCATTCTCCTTTGTAAAGCTAGTCCAAGACTGCCTATTCTTCCGTGTTATCTAAAGAAGATGTGGATGCCTTTACCATGCCAATTTCTTTGTGGACTTCTGGCTCTTTGGATTCTATAGGTGTGAATGTTGAGGAAGGTTTTCCATAGTATCTTGGTGACACTGAAAGTTCTGTCAGTGAGGGAGTTAGGCCCAGCTTGTACTCTCCCATACCTATTTCTTCAAGTTTCAAGGTTTTGCTAAAACTCTTCATAACCATGACCTTGGTAGTTTTAGGAGCCACTGCATCCATAGCCTCTTTTTTGTGCAGGATCATGCTACCTACTTTGATATTGTTACAAGTGTAGTTAGCATCTGCAGGAATTGTCACTTCCACCCCATTATGTGGGAACTTTATGCGCTGGTGGTAAGTCGATGGTATAGCTTGCATTTCATGAATCCATGGTCTCCTCGATAGGATATTGTAGGCTAAGGGTAGATCCAGAACTTGACATGTGGCATTCCTCTCAATTGGTCCAACTCTGATAGGCAGAACAATAAGACCTCTGGAGGATCTTTCTTCCTCGTCATAAGCTTTGATGGTTATCTTGCTTCTAGATTCAATTGTTTGTTTTGAGAGACGTAGTCTCTTGATTAGATCAAGTGTATAGATATTAAATCATGTGCCTCCATCTATCAACACACGTCTAACATGGGATTTATGAATAAGGACTTCAATATGGAGGGGTTGATTATGTGGATGTGTTAATAACTTATCATCCTCTTCAGAAAAGGAGAGGTAATGTGGCGCTGAGATGTGATTGACCATCACTTGCAAATTTTCTATATCAATATCTTTTGGGACATTAGCAGCATGTAGAGCCTGTTCTAGGATTTCCCTATGCACTGTAGATATTTTGAGCAACTCAAAAATGGAAATTTTGGTAGAGGTTCGTTGCAATTGGTCTACCAAGTCATATTTTGCTCTAGGAATAGTAACCAGGTGTTTTGTTGTTGGTTTAGGAATAGTTATGATAGGAACCTTAGATGTCGATGTCAGTTTTGGAGGTCCTTTGATCATGACCTGTGCTTGGCTCTGTGTTACGGCATTTGAGTGGAATGAGACACCTTTAATTGTGACCACATTGATGGATTCGGTTTTAATATCTAACATATTGATCACATTGTCATTTTTTGGAATAGGTGTAGTTTACCTCATTACTCTTCCCTTTAGATGTTTCTCCTTGATCGTAATTAGGAAAGGGTTTGTTGAATGTTGTATGATCCTCATTGGTAGTGTGTCCATCCACTTTGATCTTACCTCCTTCGATAAGGTTTTGGATGACATGCTTAAGTTTGAGGCAATTATTAGTCTTGTGTCCCTTGGTTTTGTGGAAGACACAATAGGAATTATCATCCTACCACATGGGTTTGACCATTGGTTCCCACGGTTTGGAATCTGGGATAGTAAGAAATTTGTTATCCAATAGTATTTTCAAAATGGTCTCGAGAGGTTCTCCCAAAGGAGTGAATGTTCTATAAGGTTTGGAAGTCCATGATCATCCCTTATCATTATCATTGTTTGTTTTGGGTATGGGAGTTTTTACCTTGGAATCCTTGCTAGCTTGCATGCTATTAGTTAGATTGAACACCTCGGGTTTAGGATTAATGTTAGAGGCATCAACTACTTTGTCATTAACAACATTCTTGTTCTGCTTCCACCATTTAGGTTTGGAGTTGGAGTTGTTTGATTTGTTTTCACCTTGAAGAGTGATCTCCCCTCTTTTGACCATGACTTCCTCAATACGGAGGGCATTTTTAATCATTCTATCAAAGCTTGGTGAGTCTTGCATTTGTAATGCATAGTTTAATTTAGGTACTAGATTATTAACGAAGATCTCCATCTTCTTTGTTTCAGGAATGACCCTTGAATATTGTGCAAAGATCTTCCTCCACCTCTGTAGGAAGTGTGTAAATGATTCACCAGTTTGCTGTTTGGTATTACATAGGTCCATCATAGTTACATCATGTTGGATGTTGTAGGAGTAATGTTGGATGAATCGTTGGATCAACTCCTTGAATGTTTTGACGTTAGGGTTCAGTTTTGAGAACCATTCCATGGCATTACCTCCTAGAATTCCTAGAAACAGTCGTATGAGGTATGTAGGTTCATGCATGTATTCTATGCTTAGAGCACAAAATTCCCTCACAAGATCGTGTGGGTCAGTTTCTCCCGTGTACTTTTCATACTTTGGTCTTTCCATGTTGGGAGGAAATGGGATCATAGTGATACTCTTGTCAAAAGGAAATGGACAAATGGCGTCCAAAGAGTATTGTGTTTTGGGCTTCTCTTTCTCCTGTTTGAGGTTTGTGAGCTCTGTTTGCATCAAATTGAGTTGTTTGGTGAGAATAGATATAGGATTTGGTACCTCTTTTCTTTGAGCTTTTCCACATCATAATCCTTAGGTAATTTGATGCCTTTGGATGCGAGATGGAGGAAGTAATTCTCTTTATCATCATCAATTACCCGTTCCAATATCTTGTGGAACCTCTTACTCTGTTTGAGTTTTTCATACTCTTCTTCAAGGATCTCCCCTTCACTGTTTGATCCAAATGGGTCATGTTCAAACTTGGGTCCTTCTTCCTCATCTGTGTCTTCGGGCTTTTGGTGTTTACCATCGTTATATTCCTCAAAAGCCTCACTCCATCTGCGAGTGTCGCTATCCATTTGTGAAGAGTCTAGATCAAGTAGGGAACTGTGAGATGTTTCTCCTAGAAAGTGTGTTGATTTAGGTGGTACTTCCAATCCTTTAGACCTGTACTTGTTGCATCTTGTGTTAACCATGTGGTTATGTCTCAACTTTTGTCAACGTTTCCAAATAGTGTCAGGTAGAATCTCAAATCGTTCAAGTGAGTGTGTCTAGGTAGAAGTGTTGTTTGTGTTTGGGTGGAAGTAAATGATTCCAGGGTCAAAGGGTTAGAATGCCCTAATAGTGAACTGGGAACCAAGTTGTTGTAAAAAGTGGGTAGACCACACATATTGAGACAGATTACAAGAGTCTTACAGGACATACAAGGTAGATGTCTGAAAAAGTTTTCGATATAGCCACAGTGAGACCAAAAGAAGCAATAAGGAAAGACTAAAGAGTCAAAAGGGGATCCAAAATAAACTATCTTCCTCTAAGAGGCAATGATGCAAGTTCCCACTCTTCAAATATTGTCAGTTTTGTTTTGAAAGTGCGTGAAGTTTGAAGATCACATTTTTGAGATTTTTCAATGATTGAAAAACACATGTAGACCAAGGTTTGAATTTTGTTGCTTGTTTGAAGAGTTTATTTTTTTAATGATTTTCAGTCATATCAAGCATTGTTGCATTGTTAAGAGGGTGAAACAGGCACACATATTATCCCTATTCTCAAGGTGGAGAATGAAAATATTTGTTTGTTGACTCAGGTACACACTCAAATGCTAATCAGAATACAACCATCACCAAGCACGCAATGGCTCTAGTCATGATGATGTATTAGCCAACTCCAGACGCAAGTGAGGGCACAATATGACAAGTGTCTTGGGGCAATTACTTTTTACCTTGCAAAAAGATTATCACCCTTTCGGAGATGAATCAAGAATTGTTTCAGTTGAAGTTGTTGTAGATTATTGGGCAATCTGTTCGAAACCGTCCCCCATAGAATTGCACAAGGAAAAATTCAGGCATATAGCCCTATGAGTACCTGAATATGTGTAGTCTCACAAGCAAGATTCAAGCGGCTCCGCTCTACACATACCCAAGCATGTTCAAAGAATGATGTCAAAATTCCATGAACAAAACTGACTCTGTCTTCTGAGGCTTTTAGCCTACGAGGAAGCAATTATTTATAGTGAGTTGGAAGGGTTGGTGTAAAACGTGTCCTCACTTAGGTCATTCCCAGGAGATTTTTTCCTCAACTGGAAGGCCCTCTACTGTTAAATAAACGTACAAAAGATTGGTGAGCTTAGGATGTCTAGATTTTTGATTCTTCAAATGAAGAAGAGCATACTCTCCTAATCCATGCCATTTTCTCCCAAAACACGTAAAGCAATGTTCATTCCTTCAAGCTATGTTGAGCTCGATTTAGGTTGTTCCTATTTAAGAAAAACATGATGCTTGAAGGTAAATTTTGCCTTGTTCAATTGACCACAATATTTAGTGAGTTTGCTTGTTCAATTTTTGTGTCCCAAAAATGAATTATACAGTTGAACTTGCTCTTTGATCCACAAGATTTAGTGATTTGTGTTGTTCATTTATTGATCCCAAAATTAGATGATGAGGTTAGCTTTGTTCAATTACTCCAAATTCTTTTCAAATCATAAATTGACTTGTGAGTTTTTGATTTTCCTTAAAAAGGAAAAGAGTATATTCCTCTGGTCAATTTAGTATAAGATTAGAAAATGTCATTTAGTTTTGAAAGCGTAAGAAAAGAATGTAAGTCAAGATAATGGATTAGCAACCTATAAAACCACAAGTTAGTATCTTCTTTTCACTTTCTTAGCTCTAACAACAATCTGCAAACACAAGTTAGGCTAAAAATAGGATCAAAATCATGAAAACAACCACGTTAGCAAGTTAGAAATCAAATTTGCAAATGTTAGAACCTTGTATTTCTGCCCCCTAGATGACAGATGATATTTTAGAAACCCAAAATGATAAACCCCGAAAATGATAAAATAATAACCCCAAACGATAAAACATACCCAGGATGATATTCCTTTTATGCGAAATGATATTTCATACAAAAAATGCAAAAATGATTACTAGAAACGATTTTAAAGCCAATTTTTACCTTCCAAAAGTGCAACAACAGACAATATTAAAACTCTCAAAAATGATACGTTGCTCCCGAAAATGATAAAAGATTCACCGAAAATGATAAGTTACTCCCAGAAACAATAAAAGAATGACCTAAAATGATAAGTTACTCCCGAAAATGATAAACTGCCTGCAAATTTTGAAAATGTTAAGGGCAGAGAGCAAAATTTAATGAAATTTTGAGCAATAATTGCCCCATAATAGGCACCAGAGATGTGTGTGATTTGTGTACCTATTACAAGACACAAAACGTCAATAAATCATTGCATTAATGAAAGCAAGGGGTTAGCAAACATAGCAATCACTAAAATTGATCTATTGCTTCCTATCTAGGAGGAGTATGAAAAATGACATAATAGCCCTCAGATTATGCATATTCCAATGACAAATACAACCTAAGAATGAAAGATTCAAATAATAAGCAATCTAAATGATTCAAAAACATGCATGCTAGCTCTAGAAATGGAGATTGCAACAATCTAACTAAGATTTAAGCTAGAAAACACTATGAAAGTCCTAAACATGAGCAATATGAGATTGCTTCTTCAATTCTCCAAATATGGGCAGCATAAGGATGCTATTAACTCTTCAAAATTAGGAGCATTATAACAATACAATAAAAGACTTTCAA
>MU227705.1:2441167-2482886 GCA_018584345.1 Thuja plicata | reverse complement strand
TACAACATTGACATGTCACTAATTACATAATGAAAACACCTAATACATACATACAATTTTACGGTCACGAATAAAATCACTTAACAATGAGGTTCAAACCTCTTCATTAGGTTCAACCTTGGCTTTACAGTTTGGACATATGGTTGGTTAATGACTCTCTGACTGATTCCATGGTTCTCTTTCCTGCACAATAAACTCGAGCACCAGCAGTCCAAGATAATAAAATCTAATGCAATATACATATTTAATTCATACTTAGCAACATTAATCAATATGTAAAATTAAATTCCTAATTACAATTTTCATACAAAAATGTTTAAAACATAATAATTCCATCATCATCATGACATAACATCCATGAAATAATCAAGTCTAATCATGATCCGATCTTCTCATCAATTCACCTATCTAAACATGTATAATCAAAATCAACCACATGTTCTAGGTCTAATCTATATCAGAATGTAATCCATACAATATAATCATCATCATAAACATAATATCTCCAGTCTCTGTCAGGATAATAAAAAAGTGTATCAATATATCAAAATAAGTGTATCAAATGAGCTATGATGGGTCGGGGTGAGGCCTCACAATATTGATTTGAGGCCCCTCCTCCTCTTGATCACTTTTCTCATCCTCATTCTCAGTTGATCCTGCTAAATCTTGTGCAACCACACATGTGAAAGGAGAATGTGGAATATTACAGGACACACACCAAGAGGCATTCTCTACATTGTGTGCATTGTTCCTCTTCCATGATCAGGAGTTCCTCTATTGTTTACACCACTTGGTCCCTCTTGTACATGTTTGCCATTTCTCTAATTTTTCTTATAGGGAATGTTCTGCAATCTATAAGGCTTATCAAACCTCTGAAAACATTGTTTGTTATTCTAAAATCCCCTTTCATTCTTTTCTAGTACCTTAGTAGTAAGGTCTTTGATTGCACCAACCAGTTTGTCAACTCTATCAACTTTGAGCTCTTCTTTGGAAAATCTATTAAGTTGACCCTTAGGATCTTTCCATAATCTACCATCATCTCTCTTCCCAAGTTTACCATAAGCCCTTATATTACTTTCTAGATTAACTTCCATCTTGTAAGCATCCCTCAAAGTACTAGGATTTTTATCTCTTACAAGATAGGAAATTTTTACATTCGGTGCATTGCAATATGTAGTAAGACACACATTTTTATCTAACCTCAAAACTTGGAAAAGTCTATGCATAGCCTTCTGAAATTTGATATTGAATTCAATTACGTTATCATTTTGAAAATTATTGATGTTATTAAACTCATTCAACATAAAACTAGAGTTCACCTTGTCAACATACTGCTCCTTAAAACACATTGTAAACTCATCCCATGAACTAATAATACCATCAGCAAGGCCACAGTACCAATCTCTGGCTTCTTCATTTAAGGACTGCACAAATAGCTTTATGACAATATCCTCATGATCTATTTAATAACCATTCATCTTATCAGAGAAGTCCTTTAGATGCTCTTCACCAATTATTACATTATTTTCACTAAAATTAGGGATTTTATCCCTTATATCATTTGGAAAGACATTTGGTTGGCTTGGAATACCATCAAAAAATAATTTCTTATATGTCTCCAAATGCATGGGTCTTCTCTGAAAACCAACCCCAATACTTTGACCACTTGTACCAACACCCCGGTTTTGATTTGCAGTACCCTAAAATGAACTAGATCCCAAGACATTAGTACTAATATTTTTTGTCTGCACCTTAGGACCTAATCCAATGCTACCTTGAGTATTAGTAGTAGCATAAACTGCCTTTAGATTTGTAGCAAACTGTAAAAAGGCAATTTTCTTCTTCATTTCTGCAATAGAAGCATCTAAGTCTTCTTTTTCTAACTGTTTAGCAATGTCATCCTTTATTTCTTTATCTTTTTATAACTCAATGTCAAGTAAAGACATACCTTGAGATTCTCTTACTGCATCTTTGGGCTCATTAATTTGTACACTAGTAACCTTTTGTTTACATTTGTCTAATATAGGGTTACTTGTACAGACCACAATTTCCCAATCCAGAATTTGTATGATCACAAGATCCTCTCCATCAAACTCATCCTTCCTTTTTCAGGGTTCACCTTGTTGTGGTTTCTCTCTCAATGTGTTTCTACCCCCAAATATTTCTTTGTTCAAACCTTTTTATCTCTCACTCAAGGCATTATCATTTGCCTCATGTTGTCCATTAGCTCTTAATATTCTATCCCTTTCAAGCAACAATTCCTAAATTTCTCGCTCTCTTTCCTTTTTCTTGTTCTGCACAGCTAATATTCTCTCTCTCTCTTCTCTTCTTAGGGCTAACACTTCTTCTCTGAGCACCTCAGCATCATATTGAGTTGAGTTGGAGTTTTCTATATCTTCCAGATCAATCAAATTATGAAGTCCTTGGTTTCCTACTGGAGGATAAGGTTGGTCCATCAAAGTATGGGATGCTTCAATTTGGTTTGACATACCAAAATGAGTATAACCTTTACTCCTCATTCTATTTGCATTAGGTCTACTATATTGGGTTTGAATGACACCTTTATCTTGAATCCTATCTTTAGGAGTGTCAAATATGTGGTTTAACAACAGTTGGCCATTTGATTCCAAACTCATAGCGGATGAAGAAGATTTCTCAGGAATTGGGGTCAAATTGTTACTCCTAGACATCCATGATGTACTAAAACCTGACTCAGCTTTGTTAGACTAATCTCTCTTAGGTTTCTAGAAATTTCAACTTCTATAGAAATCTCAAGATGTTTCTTTAGGTAAGACCTAGTGTTCTTTTGAGGCTTCATCTTGAAATAACAACAACAACTATCTGGTTACAAAAATTACACTCGTATAACACTACACGAATTTAACGGAGTCACCACCCACACAATTTGGGGAATTAAAAATATGAGACTTCAACCTCGAATATTGTGAATATTAAAGGAAACTATGAAATAAACTTATCTCTTAGTTCCCTAGTAGAGTCGCTAATTATGTTGGTTCTTTTTCTTGCTAATCCTTTTATACATGTGGCTCATATCCTCTATAGACCCAAACACTGATTCAACAAGAAAGACGAACAACATCCAACAAGGTTCAAAAAACCTTCTACACTTCAAGCTCCATAGACTCAAGTGGGTATTACCTATCTTTTGCCTTCAATATTCTGATAGTATCATAGACTGACATGCATAGTGGATGCAACATAAAACATGTAAATGGTAACACATTTTATAAATATTGATGGGAACCACACATTCTAGCATACTAGACCAGTGCCCTATCCTATGGGTATGGAGTCACTCTAATTGAAAATACTCTTAATAGAAACATACATATAAATGTAAAATGTGCAAATGATCTCTAAACTTGACTATGCCTTACATAATCAATTCAAACTCTTGGAAGAAAATATAATGATCCAATTCATTACAGTTATTTACTCACTAAAACCACTTTAAGGAATTTAATTCTATCTGAAAGAAATTGTTATGCCCTACATCCTTATCCCTACATTTTGTGTGCAAAATGTTGGGTCCCCCTTTTTTGTTTTCTGCTTTTGGCTCTTGCCTTGTCTTTTTTTCCTTTGTTTCTTTGTTTTCCTTCTCTGGGTTTTCTCTGTTGCGGTGTTGGTTTTTCTTTTTTTTTCATCCCTTGTGTCTCCAGGACCCGATCCCAGAGTTGGTCGTTCCTTGTCCAGGATCTGAATTCCACACTCTGGGATTCTTTGCCACGATGTCTTCTTTTCTTAAGAGGTTATGGTCGCACGAAATCCCCGGGCCCAGAGTACGGAGGTCGGCTTGTTCCAGAGTTTGCGGAAGGAAAGGTAACTTGATTTTTACCTCAGGTATAAATAGAAATCACCTATCATTTTCACAATTACCGCGATTAAAACACTTAAGCAATTTGAGTGATTTCAGAGCGATATCATAGCAATTTAAGCAGAGTCTAGTGCGAGCTATTTTCGAGTTGTTCTGAACAATTGGGAGTGGTTTCTGGTATTGAGTGGTGATCCTTTGAAGGTAGAAGCTATTGTAGAGCATTCATGGCCACCTTTCCTTCCTTCCTTTCTCCAGTTTTCAGGTTGGTTTCTCTGTTTCTCTCCGTTTCTTGGCTTTTTGTTTTTGTTTGGTTTATGTTTTTGTCTTGCATTTTCATTTTGTTTCTATGTTTCTTCGTCCGGTTCACCGCCTGTTGGTGGGTTGGCTCTGCCAGAGGGTTATCTACCCTCTATGCAGATGTAGTATATTCTGTAGGTAGTGTATATTCTTGTACATTTTTGTGCATTTTTGTTTAGGTAGCGGCTTTGCATTTTGTGTATATGTGTATTTAGTGTATATTGATGTATATCCTTCTATTTTTCATGTATATACCTTTCAACTCTGATGTATATGCTGTATATATCTGCCTGGTTTTGTAACTAGCTCATCGTGCTTCCTCTGTTCTCATTCACAAATTCGTGAGCTCATTCAAGGCAGGATACCACCTGGTTGAAACTTGGCTCTCGGCTAGTTTTAACCAAGAATTTTTCTCTCTCCTCCATAAACTAGCCTTAATGACCCATTTATGTCCCACATATGCATTCAAAACTATCCAAGTGGCCTTCTCTTTTTGCATGTTCAGACAGTTGGCTCCCCTGCCATTGCCATAACTTCCATTTATTGCATAGCCATGTGACGCTCGTGTGGGCCTAACAGTTCACTTTTCTCCCACACCTTCCAATGGTTAGTTTTTTGGACCCCAGGTCTTTTGTCTTCACCAACCCACACCTTACTTTTGCTAAGTATGCTAAAACCCCCGTGACCAGATATTGGTTAATTTTCTAAGTTTTGCATTATATATACTTTCTAGGATTTTTAACCTAAACTGACTTTTCTGGACAACAAATGTCGTGGTGGTAAGATCTCCGGATCCCAAAATTTTTATTTATCTATGAATTCTGATGGTCATCTTGCCTTGCAGGTTTTTAAAGAAATATACTTTCATCATGTCTGAAGCTTCCACATCTTCACCACTCGGAAGTCCAGAACTTCCTTCCACGACGGTCACCAGGGCAGCCGTCAGATCCAAGATGGAGAGGGCCTTAGAGAAATTACCTCTCACCATGAAGTACATGAAGGACAATGCCATCATGGGATCAAAGATTGATTCCAAATTTCAATTGATCACCGACACCAGTGTCAGAATGTGGGCCGAGATGCAGGCCCTGGTAAGAATAATGTACATTCAGTGACAGTCCAGGGATCCGCTGGTGATCAGTGTCAGGGATTCCAGAATTCTCAAGGTCGCCTATTTTCCATGCTCCGTGTAGGCCTCAGAGTTAATTCTCACTCTTGCAGTGCACTACAACTCATCCGTCTAGGCTGTCATACTCGCAGCCCCAGAACCAACCGGGTATCCCACCCCCATGGTGTCTCTTGATGCCGCAACTTTTCAGATGGGGTTGGGGATCCTTGAGTTTGACAACTCCACTGTGGTTACCAGATCAGATGCCTTAGCGTAATTTAAGTAGTTGGAGGAGGCAGCCCAGATATACATGAATACGCATTGGCTCAAGACTCCTAAGAGGGACCCCAAGAGGATGAAGCTGGAAATCTCCTGGTCCAAATTCAAAGAAAGCATCCAGATGGGGATGATAGCACTTTCCTGGGTCTTTGAGAAACCACATGCCCAGGAATTCACAGGGTGGATGTACTACTTCTTTCTTGGCATTTCCATCGGCGGAGAATCCTTTAATTGGGCCGCCATCATTTCAAACCACGTGGATTCTCAGTTCCTCCAGGTGGTCCAAAAGAGGAAGTTCTATATGAATTCCTATGTTCTCTGGGCCCTAGCGCAACAATGACCCCACACCAACAGGTTTCTCATCACAGGTGTACTCGGGATCAGCCCGGGTCAAAAGGCCCCCTGGGATTATTTCCCACAAATCCAATGGGAGGCTAGTTTCCCAAGTTTATGTCGGGTTAATGATGCCTTCATTTACTACAACCTGCTCACACCTACCTGGGATGCAGGATATTGCCTTTCCACAGAGGTGATGGATTTGGTCAAAAGTTATGGCCATTATTACATATAATTCCAGCAGCATACATACATAAGGGTAATCAGCTTCTCTGGGAAGCCCTACTTGTCACCCAAACATTGTGGGAACAAGATAATCCTCCTAGAGTATTGTAGGAAAATAATGGAATTGCATGCATTATATGCCTTGAAGAAGGTGACAAACATCCCATTCCCAATCACTTGTGGGAATTAATCATGCAGTCTAGCCGTAGCTAAAGAGGCAGACAATGAGCTCAGGAGCCTGAACTTAGGATATTTTTACCTAGCGCGAAAGAATTTTGATCCGCATGGAAAGATTGCACTGACACTTCCCCGAGCATCAGAGCCCCACCAATACCATATGGAGGACTTCTGGGAAGATTACTAGGATGACATTGAAGTCCAGAGCTGGCATTATGTCTGGATGACCACAGGAATGATGGACAGATTAAAGCTCTGTAGATTCCCCGATAACTTCTCAGACGCTGGCTCCATAATAGACCCCCAGTACAAAGCAAAGGGGATTGATAAGTTGGCCCTCCCACCGGTGAATTGGAATGTGCAGGAGGGGCTCACCATAGAGGAATTTACTCACAACATGGTTGAGCGCAGCCACGAGTATTTCAAAAGAATATGCCCCGGGAGTACCTGCAGAGCTGCCCAGCCGGTGCCAAAGCTAACCCCCGGGGCTAGAAATTCTTCACAAGGAGAAGATAGGGGAAAAATAATAATGGAGACCCCAACTATACAGGAGGTCCCCATATAAGAGCAGCTAAAGAAATCAATAGCGGCCTCCCAATAGATGAAGGAGAAGTTAATCACACGGCTGGCTACTCTGATGCTCATGGCTGGACCTGTCCATCCTCCCTCTTCCCCTTCACTAGCAGCACTGATGGTCAAGGAAACTAGAGTGGATTCGATAGAAGAGCAGGTCCTAAGGGATGTAGGGCCGCCTTTGGTCACCAGGCGAAAGAAGAGTCTCAATCCGAAGCCAAAGGCAGAGCCGGAGCTAGGGATGCATCAGATCCCACAAATTGAAATTCTTTCTTCTGACTCCCTGGATCCGGAGAGGGAACTAGAGCCCACTGATGTCCAAAAATATCCTCCCCCTCAAAATGAATTTTATGATGTCTTTAGAACTGACAAGTTTGAGAATTTGTAGGGGGACATTGAGCAGACAGAGGCCAAAATTCTGGAGCAAGAGGAAGCTCCAGAACAAGAACCTGCGCAAGAGCAGGAGGAACAGAGGGAAGAAGAAAAGGAGGTGGAATGAGAAATTTCCTCTGAAGTTCCTAAGATATAGGACACGGGAGTATGAGGGCAACAACAAGAACAAAGTGAGAAAATGGCATTGGCTGGGGAAACCAGACCTTCAGGAACAACCGTGACCCCAACTGTCGTGCTCCAAATGTCATTGCTGAAAGTAACCTTTGGGGAGGTAATCACTGCAGCCCAAACGTTAAACCTTGGCTCGTTGCCTCCCCACTACCAAAAGATACCCCAGTAGAAGAGGAAACTCCAGCCACAAAAGCTGAGGAAGAGCAGCAACAAGAAGAAGACGAGAACCTCAGGGAAACCAATGAAGACCTGAATGTTGCTGAAGACACAGACGGCGGGGCAAAAGATATAGGTACCACCGAAGAAAATATTGCTGGTGAGATAGAAGATACAGGAAAGGAGTCAAGAGAGGCTCATAATACTGAAGGGGCACAACAAGATGTTGGGGAGAAGTCACATGAACATATTTTGGCTACCAAGCCACCCCTACCGCCCCCATGGTTGATAGAAACCCGAAAGAGGAAGGCCCCCCCGTCAACACCCAAAGCCCACCTTTCCATGGTAGAAATGATGGCTCAGGCACAAAACCTGCCAAAGGCAAAGAAAGCCCAGACAATCCACACCCTTCGAACTGAGCCAGGCAGAGAAATAGTCACAGTAATAGTGACACCTTCCCTAGATGCAGATGAAGCAATTGCCAAAGATAGAGATTATAACATCACAGAGATATTGCTGGGGAAGAGAGGAAAATAGGGTGAGGTAGACATGTTAAAAGAGGCAGCCAAGGAAGTAGAGGCTTGCTATGAAAAGGAGGATCAAAAGCTCAAGGCAGAAAAGGAGAAAAATGCAAACCTCATGGGGTTGCTAACTGAGCTAGCCTGACCTATCAATGCTATTCCTTCGGAGGCCTCTATATCTGATGCACCACTACTGTAGAGCGACATAGACTCATTGCAGGAAATGAAGAAGAAGACCCAAGTGGTAGATGAATGGGTCACCCTGCAGTTAGGAAATGTCTGGCATTTCCTAGTGTCCACCCTCCCAGACTTATATGCGGCCCGCCATGTCTTACATCAGGCTGAAACTACCATCAGTATATGGGAGGCAGACATCAAAAATTACGAGGCATGGAAGGTTGAGTTTGAAGAACTCCTCGGCCTTGGAGAGGATATTGTTTCCAAGTCCAGAATTTTGGGGGAATAGTCATTTGATTTTGTGAGGACCCAGCACTCCAGACTTGACCTCACATTTGGGGTAATCAAGCAATTGGTGGGGACTCTGCTGGAAAAGATCAATGCAGTGCAATATTATTTTAATTTATACAAGTCTTTTGTTATGAAGGTCTCTGGAGCTGATCCATTAAGCACTGACACATGCACACTAGAGGAGTATGTCTTGGGGAAGTTTGATGAGCTAATGGAGTTGAGGTATCAATCCCTGGAGGGAATAGATGGAGCTCAAATGATGAGAATAAATCACATGGTACTCAGTGGCCATGATGCGGCAAAGATGGCTGATGAGTTTAAGGGAAATGTTTCAGACCTGGGGGAATAGATTGAAGTGGCCAAGTACCGGCAGGCTGGCCTTAAGGAAATTGATGAAGATGGAGGGCATGAACTCGTCCCCCTCTTGAGATTTTGATTTTACACCTCCCGAGGGTTCCCCAAGCCATATTTTTAGGAGCCAAGCCTTCAGTGGGATTGGGTCTTTCTCCCCAGCAAAATTCAAGAGAATCCTTAGGTCAACCCCAAACCTCGAAAGGTTTGTCAAACTCGGGCCTCCTGCTCGAAAGAAATGGACCCTGAAAACCACACCAGCCACAATTGTCTTGGGGTCTAGTGTACCTCAGAATATTCAAACTTTTCAAATAATCCCAGGAACCAGCATTCAACCTACTCAAAATTTGGTTCCCCAAATGGCTACATACTTCGGTAACACCGAGTCCCCTATGGGAACTTTTTCGGGTGCAACCAATGACTTACCCTCGCACCCGGAGAAGATTTGCCCATGATATGAGCACTTAGGCTCACAAACCATAGAAGAACACTTATAGGCATACAAAGATGCCATGAACCAACACTAGATCTAATATGAAGATGTTGTGACCTAGATGTTTCCCCAATCCCTGGGACATGGAAAACTAAACTGGTACCTTAACCTTCCCGCCAACTCCATCAATAGTTGGCAGGACATGGAGGATGCCTTCTTGGCTGCCTTTCACGTACATGTGGACCCAGCTTGGTCCCAGAGCTAGTCATTTCCATCAGAAAGGAACCAAATGAACCCCTTGTAGCATTCAATCATCGATTCCAACGTGCCTTGAAGCAGTGCATGGGCCCTTTCATTCCATCCCCAGAAGTAACCATATAGACCTATCTCAACGCGATGGACCCTTTCATTGTCACTCTCCTCTAGAGAACAACCACTGCGGGTGACTGAGACACTTTGGAAAAAGTTTACAACCTAGCCTTATAACTATCTCGTGGTCTCAACAAATCCCCGGGTGATATTGGGCAGAGCATTCCCTTCAACATGATCCCCAACAGAACTGCATACGCTGGGGGATATAACCCCAATCTAGCAATGGGTGCCCCTGTGATGGCAATGAATCCCCCACCACCGCCGATAGACTAGTAGGCCCGGTACGTTTATCTATCACAGACTCAAGAAATATTAGGTCTGAAAGCATTCCCTTGGAACCAACCACAGCAAACACAGCAACTACAGACACAACTTCCCAGAGTGCCCTTCATTCAGTCATCCATGGCTGGAGGATTGCCACCCTTGACTCCGAAAAATACTGTTTCCTTCCCAGGGAACCAACAACAACAACCATCACATTGTGACACAAACACTCAGTTGACTGCCGAGGTTGAGTCCCTCCGGCGAATGTTGTCCACCCTAACTATGGACATGGGTCAGCTAAAGGCGCGGTCCTACGCACCCCAGAATTCCAATTCCCAAAGGGGGAATATTTCCTCTGGCCAGTGAAACAACAATGCCAAAGGAAGAAACTTTAACAGTGGGCCTCGGCCCAACCAACAATAATGGAATAATAACGCGAACACCGGAGGTCAACCTCTAAACTAAAATGCCAACCAAAGTGGTGCTGGACCACCACATTTTACACCAGTCGCAGACTTCCAGCCCATGACCAATTGGTGTAGATTGCATGACACAGGCTCCCACAATGAGGTAAACTGTTCCACGCTAGAGAAATTCATCATGATTTCCCAGCTAGATAGGAAACAATCGCATGACACTCCTCCCCCAAAACCTCCTATGCAAGAGTCAACTCACAGTGCATTCACTTGTGAGACCATCTTCTTTGGATCCTCCGGAGAAGATGAAGAAAAATCTGAATTGCAGGAATTATTTGATGAATCGATTCTGGCCTTTGAGGCCAATGCCTTCACCAACCCATAGACTCCTTACAATACTCAGAGTCAGGCTGGTAAAGGACCAGTTTACACACCAACACCTCCTGCCAGGGACACTCCTCCCCGGGATAATACAGCTGATCGGCCCATCCCTCTAAAAGGTTCTAGCTCTAACCAAGCAAAAGACCCGGCTGGGGGAAGCCACCAATTCCTAGGAGGAAGGTTCAACATCATAAAGGTGTTATAACAAACCACCACCTCCATGACCTTGTTTGAGGTTTTGCTAAACTGTCTCGAATAGAAGAAGTCTCTTCTAAAATTTTGGGAAACCCAGAAGTTGTCAGTCGCCCACCCAAGACTGTTTCTTTCAAGGATGCCAACGTGGCTGTCTTCCGAGGAAATAATGAAGATCCTCCATTCCTACTAGGCCTAAATATACAAGGCAAAAACATACGCAACTGCCTAGTAGACTCTGAAGCTTCAGGAAACATCATGCCCCTATCCATATGCCAGAAGCTTAGATTTTGTCCCACCCCATCTAATGGCGTAGTGATTCAATTGGATAAAACTATTGTGAAAATGGTGGGAGAATTGAAGAATGTCTAGATACAGCTTATCTAGGACCCCAGAATAGCTAGCATAAATGACATCCAAGTGGTGGACATCCCAGAGAGTTATGGGATGTTATTAATTTAGAATTGGTCTAAATCCTTTAATGGATACTTTTCGATCGACTTCTCCCACTTATGGCTCCCCTAGGAAGGAGAATCAAACAAGATCTAGTTTGAGAGTGAGTCCCGAATGAAGCAGGCCCTTACCAAAGTTGGGAGGGTTAGCAAGGTCTTCTTCTCTGAGAATTCCCCAGGGGTATACCAACCTTTTTAAATCTTAATGTTTGATTTCACCCCCGGGGAGGATCCCATAGTTTTGTAGAGAACCCAGGACCTAGAAGAAAATTTGAGGGTTGAGGTTAAATCTCAGGGTGCCGCAGCGACCCCCGCTACACTCTTGTCTTGCACTTGGTGCCGAGAATAGTTCCTGAAACATTCAGAGCTAGAGTGTGAGATTTTCCTTTTCGTCGCTACCCAACACATTGATGCCTTCCAAAACTAAGAATATACAACTGATTCCCCATAACCTAGTATTCTTACTGGAAGCACTTCTTTGGTGTAATTTCCATGGGGATCTCAATTGCAAACCCCTCCAGAGGTAAACCTCACCCATGCACCATTAGTGCGGGAGGAAGCTCCTCCCAAGTCTCCCAAAGGAAATCCAAAGACTGCTCCCTCTCCCCAGCTCCAGACTACAAGTGACGATTTGTGGACCCTTAAGTTCGAAGGGTCCCAATCCAAACAAGGCTATGGGGATGGAGAAGAATTAATCAACCCGCGAAGGAAATCCTTCCTCGCATCCTAGAGGCTGTAGTTCAACTGCATTAACAATGTTACAGAGTACGAGGCTTTGGTCTTTGGACTCTTATTTGCATTAAGGAAAGGAATCACCCGCCTTTGGGCTCTGGGTGATTTGGAGTTGATTGTCAAATATGTCTGGAGTCAATACACATGTCATGAAAAGAGACTAGCCACATACCGCAATCGAGCATGGAGCCTTATTGAAGATTTAAATGCCTTCGACATTGATCTTATTCCCCAACACAGAATTATGTCTCGGATGCCCTCACTGTTTCCGCCAGCACACTTGAGCCCATGGTTGGCTCATGACTAGAGATTTTTGGTTGAGATGATCCCCACCGCATCCATCCCAGATAATGTCACCCACTTTTAGGTTTTTGAGGACGATCAGCATATCCTGGCCTTCATGGCCAATGTTGGTGTCTTCGAGGACTAGATAGTGGAGGAATGATACCACGATGATACTAGGCAGGGTGATGAAGATGATGAGATCATGGACCTACCTACTAATACCATCCCAAAGGGGATGGTCACGCTGGAATGTATCTTTGACTCAGACCCTCGGGGCTGGGAAAAGATGTCATCCTCCTCGGAGGGAGAAAATTTTGAGAAAGTAAACATCGGCCAGCCTGGTGAAGAAAAGATGATACACATTGGCACCTACTGCTCCCCTAGGGAGAAGGAGAAGATTCTCATGGTTCTCTGAGAAAACATAGACGTGATTGCATGGGGATATGAGGATTTGAAAACATATGACACATATATTATGACTCATACCATCCCCCTGAAGCCCAATGCTAAGCCTTTTTGACAAAAGTAATGACCAGTCAACCCACTGATCAAGCCTCTGATTCGTCAAGAGGTGGAGAAGTTGCTATCAGCCTGGATAATATTTCCAATCTGGCACACTACGTGGGTTTCCAATTTGGTCCCTGTTAGAAAGAAGAGCGGTGAAATTTGCCTTTGCGTAGATTTTTGAAACTTGAATAGAGCCTCCAAGAAGGATAATCACCCTCTCCCCTCATTGGATGAGGTATTGCAAATAGTGAATGGATCCCAGATGATGTCCTTCTTGGATGGGTACCCCAGATACAACCAAGTCATGGTTAAATATGAAGATAGAGAGAAAACGACGTTCACTACCAAGTGGGAAACCTTTGCATACAGGAGAATGCACTTCGGCTTGATTAATGCAGGGGCCACATTCCAAAAGGCTATGGACATTGTGTTCGAGGGCCTTGTCAATCGGTGTATAATCATCTACATGGATGATTTGACCATCTTTTCCTGGGATAGGCGTGACCATTCCGCCCACCTCACCCAGATCTGCAAGAGATGTCATCGGTACAGAATATCCCTCAACCCCAAGAAGTGCATATTTAGGGTCACCAAAGGGAAGATGCTTGGGAATATTGTCTCCGAGAAGGGTATATCCATTGACCCCAAGAGAGTGGAAGTGCTGCTAAACCTACAGATGCCCGGCAGTAAGAAAGAGATGCGATCCTTCTTCAGAAAGATCAACTTTATCTGGCGGTTCATCATTGGATTCACCGAGATAGTCAAGCCACTTAATGAAATGATGAAAAAGGATACCAAAATTGAGTGGAATCCTGAAACAAAGTGGGCATTTGCCCAGATCAAACAAACAATAATAGAGGCACCTATCCTGGCTAGTCCAGACTACTCTCTTCTATTTTATATTTACTCTTTTGCTTTGCCGCATTCTACCATGGTAGTATTGACCCAAAAGGTCAAAGGGGAAGAATGACCCATAGCTTTCATGAGCTCCCCCTTTAAGAATGTCAAAGTCTGGTACTCATCATTGGAAAAGGAGGCCTTTGCTCTTGTGTGCACCATGAAGAAATTCTGACATTAGATTGTCCAAAGCAAGGTGCACGCTATCATCCCGGACCAGGCTGTAAAATCTCTATTGATGTAGAGTGAATTGGGTGAAATATGGGAAAAATGGATGGCCATCCTCCAGGAACATGACTTGGAAATGCAACCCATGAAGATAGTTCGAGGCTAGGGACTAAGTCAAGCGAGGGCAAAAGAAACTCCCCACATAGAATGTCAAACTTACACAGTGGAGTCTATCACTCTAGACCCTTGGTACACCGACCTAGTGTACTTATTATTAAACAATAGATGCCTGAAGGGATTACCTCCTAATAAATGCTGTGCCTTATAGATGAAAAGTGCTCACTTCATGATCAAAAAATCCATTCTTTACCGCAGGAACTATGAGGGAGTGTACCTTCAGTGCATTGACAGGGACCAAGCTGCGAAAATGATCAATGAACTCCACAGGAATTTTGGAACCGGGCATGGCTCAGCCGATGCCATTTCCCATCAAATCCTCTGGGCCAGATATTATTGGCCCTGCATATTCAAAGACATTTACACTCACGTTCGAAGATGCCACACTTGTTAGACCGCGACACATCATGAGCGTAAATCGGCTATGCCCTTACAACCAGTCTTCGAGGCTAGGCCTTTCGCCCAATGGGAATTTAACTTTATCAAAGAAATCAACCCCAACTCATCTGCCAACCACCAATACATCTTAACCGCAACTGATTACTGCATCCGATGGTCTGAAGCCATATCCTTCAAGAACAACATGGCAGACATAGTTATCGAATTCCTGGAAGAAAACATCATCACAAGATTTTGAATGCCCTTTGCTATAGTATGTGACAACGATCCAACATTTTCTTTGGTGCAACTACTTGAATGGACCTATAATCAGAAGATCACTCTAAATTTTTCCAGTAACTATTACCCCTAGGGGAACGGTATTGCTGAATCAATGAACAAGAATCTTCTTGAAGTGATCAAACACCTGCTAGAATAGAATCCCCAAGATTGGCACCAAAAGTTGAGATTCGCCCTCTGGGTGGATCAAATTCAAATTAAGGCTGCCCTGGGAACATCCCCATTCCATCTAGTTTATGGCCAGAACCTAGTGTTCCCAATCAACTTACAAATCCCAGTTTTACAGTTTATGCAGGAATTCAGCAACCAAGACAACATTGTGGATGTTTGGCTTTTGAATCTAGTGCGGATGGAGGAACAACGAGACATAGCCCTTGAACATTTCACATGTCATTGAGCAGTGGTAAAATGATGGTTTGACCGTAGAGCCCAATACAAGGCCTTTTAGATTTCAGACTTGGTCCTGCTGTGGGATAAGGCCCGGGAAAAGAAAGGTAAGCACACCAAGTTCCAATGGCTCTGGCTCGAACCATACCTAATCTCAGAGATCTACGGGGCAAATACCTACCGCCTTAATACCATGACTGGAGAACCTATCCCATTGCTTGTCAATGGACAATTTCTCAAACATTATTTCGAATAAGGTTGGTTTGCCCAAAGTTGTATTTTATGTAAATTTCCCTTGCTTGTGAATATTTCTTTCATGGTGCCTTGTTGGGAGGTACCTTTCCTTGTAAATAGTATTGCTGGGCATCCTCCAGGACTGCCCTTTTTCTTTTATTGTCTTTGCTTTTCTTGTCTTCTTTTCGGGTTCTGATGTTTTTCTCTCCCTCGTGTGAGGATTGGGATGCTTCACATAACATCTGGTCTCTGGGATGTTGTCTTTAACATGTTGATGAACTTAGGAATCTATTGTTAGCATGACGGAATCGGTCCAGTCTTCAGAGTTATTTTGCAAGTTTGGTAGTACATTATGAGTAATCTTCATCGGATTTATTTCTGGAAGTCTGGTAATCAGTGAAATAAAAAGTAAGGGACAAGTAATCAGACACATCGAGGGTAGATCAGTTGCACTAGTTGGTTGACCCAAGTCTGAACTTTTAAAAGGATTCTTTTTAGGTCTGGAGTTCTCCTCCCCCATTCAACATATTAAGGTGGGCAAAAGGGTGAAAGAAGTACCACCATTAAATTTAGCTAAGCTTAAGCTTGATGGTGAAAGAAGTACCGCCCTCCCACCGAGAAACATAAAAAATAACAAGAAAAAGAAATGGGATGAAACTCTGGTCTCTGGGAGAAATGAGCGAATATGATGACTTTGGGGTTTGATATACTTAGTGCCTCTTCTCTACTTCTCCCAGAGGTCATCGCCTTGGTTTCCTTCCAAAGAACACACTTCACCATTGATGAAAAGATCATGGACTAAATCGCGTAAGGCCAGATTTTCTCAGACAGGTTACTCTTTACAAGTAAGATACTTTGAGTAACAATTTGTTCCAGTCTTGCTAACCAGAGATTCTATAGTTCTCGAATGTGCTAAGGAATTCATCCTAGATAGTCACCATTTGTTGTGCCCTGCATCCCCGTCCCTACATTTTGTGTGCAAAATGTTGGGTCCCCCTTTTTTGTTTTCTGCTTTTGGCTCTTGCCTTGTCTTTTTTTCCTTTGTTTCTTTATTTTCCTTCTCTGGGTTTTCTCTCCCGCAATGTTGGTTTTGCTTTTTTTTTCATCCCTCGAGTCTCTGAGACACGGTCCCGGAGTTGGTCGTTCCTTGTCCAGGATCCAGATTCTGGACTCCGGGATTCTTTGCCATGATGTCTTCTTTTCTTAAGAGGGTATGGTCGCACGGAATCCCCAGGCCCGGAGTCCAGAGGTCGGCTTGTTCCAGAGTTTTTGGAAGGAAAGGTAACTTTCTTTTTACCTCGAGTATAAATAGAAATCACCTGTCATTTTCACAATTACCGCGATTAAAACACTTAAGCAATTTGAGCGATACCACAGCGATTTAAGCAAAGTCTAGTGCGAGCTATTTCTAAGTTGTTCTGAACAATTGCGAGTGGTTTCTAGTGTTGAGTGGTGATCCTTTGAAGGTAGAAGCTGTTGCAGAGCGTTCGCGGTCACCTTGCCTTCCATCCTTTCTCCATTTTTCAGGTTGGTTTCTCTGTTTCTCTCTGTTTCCTAGCTTTTCATTTTTGTTTGGTTTGTATTTTTTTCTTGCATTTTCATTTTGTTTCTACGTTTCTTCGTCTGGTTCGCTGCCCGTTGGTGGGTCGGCTCTGCCAGAGGGTTGTCTACCCTTTGTGCAGGTTTAGTATATTTTGTAGGTATTGTATATGCTTGTACATTTTTGTGCATTTTTGTTTAGGTAGCGGCTCTGTGTTTTGTGTATATGTGTATTTAGTGTATATTAATGTATATCCTTCCATTTTGCATGTATATACCTTTTGGCCCTGATGTATATATGATGCATATGCTATGTATATCCACTTAGTTTCGTAACTAGCTTATCATGCTTCCTCTGTTCTCATTCACAAATTTGCGAGCTCATTCCAGGCAGGATACCACCTGGTTGAAACTTGGCTCTCAGCTGGTTTAACCAGATGGTTTTCTCTCTCCTCCATAAACCAGCCTTAATGACCCATTTACGTCCCACATATGCATTCAAAACTGTCTAAGTGGCCTTCACTTTTTGTACATTTAGACAGTCAGCTCCGTCGCCGTTTCCATAACTTCCATTTATTGCATAGCCACGTGATGCCCACGTGGGCCTGATAGTTCACTTTTCGCACACACCTTCCAACGGTTAGTTTTCTAGACCCTGCATCTTTTGTCTTCACTAGCCCACACCTTACTTTTGCTAAGTATGTTGAAACCCCCAGGACCAGATATTGGTTAATTTTCTAAGTTTTGGATTACATATACTTTCTGGGATTTTTAACCTAAACTAACTTTTCAGGACAACAAACGTCGTGGTGGTAAGATCTCCATATCCTAAAAATTTTATTTATCTATGAATTTTGACGGTCATATTACCTTGTAGGTTTTCAAAGAAATATACTTTCATCATGTCTGAAGCTTCTGCATCTTCACCACCGAGAAGTCTGTAACTTCCTTCCATAGCAGTCACCAGGGCAGCCGTCAGATCCAAGATGGAGAGGGCCTTAGAGAAATTGCCTCTCACCATGAAGTACGTGAAGGACAACACCATCATGGGATCAAAGATTGATTCCAAAGTTCAATTGATCACCGACACCAACGTTAAAATGTGGGCCGAGATGCAGGCCCTGGTAAAAATAATGTACATTCAGTGACAGTTCGGGGATCCGCTGGCGACCAGTGTCAGGGATTCCAGGATTCTCAAGGCCACCTATTTTCCATGCTCCATGCAGGCCCCAGAGTTAATTCTCACTCTAGCAGTGCACTACAACTCTTTCGTCTGGGCTGTCATGCTTGCAGCCCCGAAACCAACCAGGTATCCCACCCCCATGGTGTCTCTTGATGTTTCAACTTTTCGGATGGGGTTAGGGATCCCTTAGTTTGACAAACCCACTATGGTTACTAGATCAAATGCCTTAGCACAATTTAAGTAGTTGGAGGAGGCAGCCCGGATATACATGAATACACATTGGCTCAAGACTCCTAAGAGGGACCCTAAGAGGATGAAGCTAGAAATCCCCCGGTCTAAATTCAAAGAAAGCATCTAGATGGGGATGATAGAACTTTCTTGGGTCTTCCGGAAACCACATGCCCGGGAATTCACAGGGTGGATGTACTACTTCATGCTTGGCATTTCCACCGGTAGAGAATACTTCGATTGGGCCGCCATCATTTCAAACCACATGGATTCTCAGTTCCTCCAGGTGGTCCAAAAGAGGAAGTTCTATATGAATTCCTATGTTCTCTGGGCCCTAGCGCAACAATGACCCCACACCAACAGGTTTCTCATCACAGGTGTACTCGGGATCGGCCCGGGTCAAAAGGCCCCCTGGGATTATTTCCCACAAATCCAATGGGAGGCTAGTTTAATGATGCCTTCATTTACTACAACCTACTCACACCTACCCAGGATGTAGGATACCACCTTTCCACAGAGGCAATGGATGTAGTCAGAAGTTATGGCCATTATTACATACAATTCCAGCAGCATACATACATAAGGGTAACCGGCTTCTCCAGGAAGCCCTACTTGTTACCCAAACATTGTGGGAACAAGATAATCCTCCTGGAGTATTGCAGACAAATAATAGAATTGCATGCATTATACAACTTAAAGAAGGTGAAAAATATCCCATTCCCAATCACTTGTGGGAATTACTCATGCAGTCTAGCCGCAGCCAAAGAGGCAGACAACGAGCTTAGGAGCCTGAACTTAGTAGAGTTTTACCTAGCGCGAAAGAATTTTGATCCACATGGAAAGATTGCACTGGCACTTCCTCGAGCATCAGAGCCCCACCAATACCATATGGAGGACTTCTGGGAAGATTTCCAAGATGACGTTGAAGTCTGAAGCCGGCATTACATCTGGATGACCGCAGGAATGATGGACATATTAAAGCTCTGGAGATTCCCTGATAACTTCTCGGACACCGGCTCCAGAATAGACCCCCTATACAAAGAAAAGGGGCTTGATAATTTGGCCCTCCCACTGGTGAACTAGAATGCGTAGGAGGGGCCCACCATAGAGGAATTTACTCACAACATGGTCGAGCACAGCTATGATTATTTTGAAAGAATATGCCCCGGGAGTACCCGCAGAGTTGCCCAACCGGTGCCAAAGCTAACCCCCGGGGCCGAAACTTCTTCACAATGAGACGATAGGGGAAAAAGAATAATGGAGACCCCAACTGTGTAGGAGGTCCCCATACAAGAGTAGCTAAAGCAATCAATAGTGGCCTCCCGACAGATGAAGGAGAAGTTAATCACACGACTAGCTACTCTGGTGCTCATGGCCGAACCTATCTGTCCTCCCTCTTCCCCTTCACTAGCAGCACTGATGGTCAAGGAAACCAGAGTGGATCTGGGAAAGGAGAAAGTCCTAAGGGATGTAGGGCTACCTTTGGTCACCAGGTGAAAGAATAGGCTTAATCTAAAGCCAAAGGTAGAGCCAGAGTTAGGGATGCCTCAGATCCCACAAGTTGAAATCCTTTCTTTTGACTCCCCAGTGCCGGAGAGGGAACTAGAGCCCACTGATGTCCCCAAAAATCCTCCCCCCAAGGATGAATTTGATGATTTCTTTAGAACCAATGAGTTCAGGAATTTGTAGGGGGACATTGAGCAGACAGAGGCTCAAATCCCGGAGCAAGAGTAAGCTCCAGAACAAGAACCTGTGCAAGAGCAGGAGGAACAGAGGGAAGAAGAAAAGGAGGTGGAACAAGAAATTTCCTCTGAAGTTCCTGAGATATAGGACATGGGAGTATCAGGGAAATAATAGGAACAAAGTGAGCAAATGGCATCAGCTGGGGAAACTGGACCTTCGGGAACAACTGTAACCCCAAATGTCATGCTCCAAATGTCATTCCTGAAAGTAACCTTTAGGGAGGTAATCACTATAGCCCAAATGTTAAACCTTGGCTCATTGCCTCCCCCACTACCAAAAGATACCCCGACAGAAGAGGAGACTCCAGCCACATAAGCTGAGGAAGAGCAGCAACAAGAAGAAGAAGGGAACTCTGAGGAAACCAATGAAGACCTGAATGTTGCTGAAGACATAGACGGCGGGGCAAAAGATATAGGTACCACCAAAGAAAATATTGCTGGTGAGATAGAAGATACAGGAAAGGAGCCAGGAGAGGCTCATAATACTGAAGGGGCAAAACAAGATGTTGGGGAGAAGTCACAGGAACACATTTTGGCTACCAAGACACCCCTACTGCCCCATGGTTGATAGAAACCCAAAAGAGGAAGCCCCCCCGTCAACACGCAGAGCCCACCTTTCCTCGGCAGAAATGATGGCTCAGGAACAAAACCTACCAAAAGCCAAGAAAGCCCAGATAGTCCACACCCTTCAAACTGAGTCAGGTAGAAAAACAGTCACAGTATTAGCGATACCTTCCCAAGACGCAGATGAAGCAATGGTTGAAGCGGGAGATTATAACATCATAGATATATCACTGGGGAAGAGAGGAAAATAGGGTGAGGTAGACATGTTAAAAGAGGCAGCCAAGGCAGTAGAGGCTTTCTATGAAAAGGAGGCTCAAAATCTCAAGGTAGAAAAGGAGAAAAATGCAAACCTCATGGGGTTGCTAACTGAGCTAGCCCGGCCTATCAATGTTATTCCTCCAGAGGCCTCTACATCTGATGCACCACTGTTGCAGAGAAACATAGACTCATTACGGGCAATGAAGAAGAAGGCCCAAGCGGTGGATGAATGGGCCACCCTACAGTTTGGAAATGTCTAGTGTTTCCTAGTGTCCACCCTCCCAGACTTATATGCAGCCTGCCATGTCTTACATCAGGCCAAAACTACCATTAGTATATGGGAGGCGGACATCAAAAATTATGAGGCATGGAAGGTTGAGTTCAAAGAACTCCTCAGCCTCGGAGAGGAGATTGTTTCTGAGTTTGAAATTTTGGTCGAAGACTCGTTTGATTTTGTGAGGACCCAGTACTCCAAACTTGACCTCACATTGGGGGTAATCAAGCAACTGGTGGGGACTCTATAGGGAAAGATCAATGCAATGCAATATTCTTTTAATTTATACAAGTATTTTGTTACGAAGGTCTCCAGAGCTGATCCATTAAGCACTGACACATGCACACTGGAGGAGTATGTCTTGGGGAAGTTTGATGAGCTAATGGAGTTAAGGTATCAATCCCCGGAGGGAATAGATGGAGCTCAAATGATGAGAATAACTCGCATGGTACTCAATGGCCATGATGCGGCAAATATGGCTGATGAGTTTAAGGGAAATGTTCCAGACCTGGGGGAACAGATTGAAGTGGCCAAGTACCAGCGGGCTGGCCTTAAGGAAATTGATGAAGATGGAATCTCCCATCTCCTCCAAACCTTCAATGATAGTAAGCAACAATAAAGGTTCTCTGGGGGCCAGGGAAAACCTAAGTGTTTTTGTATTCTTTATTATTTTGGAACGTAAGTTCCTGGATCTCGGAGTCCCAGATCCTATATTTTGTATTCTTTCAGTGATCCTTGTCCCATCCCCCAAGGCTGACCGGTCACTTTCAAAGTAGTTAATAAAGGTTGTCAGAGGGTAGATAGCTACATCAAGGCACGTCGGATTGGCAAGGAGTTTTTTGACAGATGGTCTTCCCCAGGCACCATTTCAATGATACACCTGGCACATCAGAGATAGGGTGCCACTTTTCCAATTTATGAGGCATGTAGCCTCGATCCCTGGGGGATAAGATTTCTTCTTTCTTCTTCTCAGCTCTCTTCTCGAGGCTGATTCTTCCACTCCACCTCTCATCTTTTTCTTCTGACATGACAGGCCTATTCTGTCTCTAGGTCTTTTGTAGAGTGGCAGAGGTAGTACCGGCCACCGGATAATATATTTTATTGTACATTGTAACATAACTTAGGGTTAGGGTTAGATGTAAATATGTATAAATAGTAAGTCTGACCCCATTCCAAAGGTCAACAAAATTGATGATTTTGCAGTCCATAGTAATAGAAAAGCAGTATTTTCATTTCTTAGTTGCAGAGCTTAGTGCTCCTTAGTCTTTAAGTTTTTAATAGTTAGATGCCCCCTTGGAGCCACCATTGTACCACGCACCAGTGCTTGCTAGAAGAAATGTTAATGAGGAAGGGAGAGTTCTTGCAATGATGTTGTTGGCATTTTTTCTTTTGGATTGATAGTATTTTATGCTTTGTGTTCTTCATGTCCTTTTCTCTAACACTTAAAGTAGATTAACGACCTCCTTTCCCTTGCTACTGATGAAATATGAACTGATGGTTGTATGTTTCTTCAGTATTTAGTATAGTGTGTTAGAGTATTGTTTATGTTTTGAATGTTCAGCATAACTATAGGTAGATGAAATATTTCTAACCCTGCATGATCTTTTTCAGTTTATTTGTTAAGTGTAAGAATGCTTGGAGAAACCTCACCTTCTTGAATTCCCGAAGAGAACAAGTTGAAGATAACCAGCTATCCCCATCAAAAATAGTCACATCTCCCAACCGATCCCCACACTGACCAAGCCCTGCACCATTGAGACCCGACCCTCAAGTGCTTGGAGGCCTGGGGAATCTCATTTCCTTGGACAACCTTTACAAGCAAAGTTGGCGGGTACCCTGGTACCCGGTGACAACTTACATCTACTGGCAGACCCTGTCACAAGAGTCCCATCAACAGAAACCCTAAACCAATTAGACCCTTTGAATTACAGAGTGATGGATTGAGATGTCCTTAACAACCAATCCAAAGGAATACAAGAACTAAAGCAAAGACATTAATCATTAAGATCAAAGAGATAACAGGAAAATACAAACATATATTGATACTAAAACATCTAAAACATTTAAAATCAGAGCCAAAGAGACCATTGATATTCTAAATCTTAATATGTAGAGCTTACAAGCCTTTTTTGGCATAAAAATCCCATCATTACCAATGACCCCAAAAACTCTAATTATAGCAATCAGACACCACAAGCTTGGACTGCCTTAGAAAAAAAAGAAACCCTAATGCACAACCACCAAGACTTGGGAACAAACCCAACATTAAGGGAGAAAAGACAAGGAGCCAACTAAGGGTTATAAAATATCTGCAAATCTGATCAAAAACCCAATCCATCACCTCTCAAAATTTATGAATCCATAGTCATTAAAATTATATCCCTTCAGCATCGCACGACTGCATAAATATGAACCAAAAGATCAGATCCTCCTACCTACTTTTCTGCAACCTAGAAAAGTACCGCCACAACAAAAAACCCTTTGGAGAAATTTTAATTTTTAAATAACACCCATTATAAGGGTCACCCCGGTGTGAAAACCCCATTGAAGGCCCATATCGCAATCCTATTTATCTTTAAAATGTGGTTGTCGATCTCCCTTTAAATTACCCGGGCACCAAGCAAAAGAATAGACTGACAGAGATAACAACTTCTCAGACGCCCACGTGTCACCACCCTATTGGCACTAGAAATTAACCTTATCACCTTGATAGGTGTCACTAAGGCATGATCTCATGATGAATATCCTTGGCGCATCTCTAGATCAAAGAATCACGCCTACCATTGGATTCACTTTAATCTGATCTACCTTTACCTCTTTTAAAGTCCTGAACCCACGATCACAAAGTGTCTACATGTCAATCAGGCATGATCCTACAATGAATATCCTTTGAGCATCTTTTTCTCATGGGATTTCACCCACCTTCTGATAAAAAATGATTTGTCTTACCTTTAACTTCCTTTATCTAAGCCCGATTGTGCCACTTTCTGTATCACATAGACGTGATGCCTTGAAGAGTATCCTCCTTGCATATATCGATCACAGAATTGTGCCCACCTTTGGATTAAATATGATCTAACCGTGACCCACTCTTTCCTTTACCTTTGAAAATGTTGGCCCCACAATCTTGAGATGGACACTTGTCACTCAGGAGTGATTCCCTGATGGTTATTCTTCACGCAATTTTTTATCAAGACATTACACCCGTCGTTAGATCAACTTTAATCTTCTCAATACTTATAAAGCACCATAGTGACTTTAGAATTAGGAAATATTAATATACAAGCCCCTCTAGGAAAAAGGAGATAAATAGAAAAGACCCCCCACACAATGACTTAAGACACATTGTTAAAAAAACTTAAGTGGCTCCCAAAAAGGTAATGCAACAAAATAAGAAGAACGGGAGACTTAGGGTTTAGAGAAAAAAGGAACTAAGAGTTAGAAAAAAATAAAAATAGGGCTTAAGAATAAGGCTCAGAAATAGTAGAAAAGGTAGGATTTATCACCATGGTAAACAAATTTTTGCAGTCCTAACAGACCGCACACGCTAAAACTCAATAATCACCAACCGCACGATGAATCCCATAGATCGGTCCAAAAAAGAATTGAACACGTTACCTATTGGAACGTGGCCCATTTTTTTATTGTATAGAGGTATTCATTTATGGAAAAAATACTCGTGTATGGTCTCTTGAAGTGAAAATTAGTTTTGATATTCAATTTTACACAAATCACTAAGTCTGGGACGCAGTTTACTAGGTACAGTCATACAATTTTAATCAAAGAGCACTGTATATGATGAACTAAGTCATGAGATCTTAGAGGAAGGAAATTTGGGATATGATAGACCTTAATTTAAGGTATCTTGTGTTTTGGAGTTCATTTCAAAAAGTTACTACCTGTTGAAGTCATGCAAAGACAACATAGCAGCGAAACAGAGCAGTTGAATGGTCGCGATGATTAAGGAAGTATAACATGGAATATAGAAGTGCTAAGTTGGATTTGGATTGGATCCTACCCCAATTTATTTTATACTATGATATCCAAATATAGATTTGATAAATGGATGTGTTGTACACATTTGGTAATGTTCTTGAGAGTCGATTGATTATGAAATCAGGTATATATGAAGATGTTTTTAGATGTGAAGATATAGATAAAATGTGTAGATGCATTCTGATGTCAGAATCAGACATAAGTTTATGCAAGCTATAATTGGGACTACTTGAGAATAGAATATGCTTGTATAGTTCACTTTTTGTAATGTATTGTAATAGAACATTTTTCTGATTATAAGAGAAGTGTGCTCAGTGTACACCCCTAACAAGGTTTTCTATTCATTTAACAAGGAAAATTACTAATGTAATATTTAGCTCCTAACAGGGCTAGGTCTCCTAATAGGGACACTATAATTTTAGTGCATAATTTTTGGGTATCATCCCCATCGGGGTTTTCCCTTGGCTAGGGTTTCCTCATGAACAAAATCATGGTGTTATGAGTTATCTTCATTATGTGTATATTCTTTTCATTTCAGAAATTGTATGGTTAAGTTGGAAGTTATTAATTTTGCATTTAAAGTGTTTTAATAATGATTCACCTCCCTCTTAGTATTACCTAATCCTAACAATTGGTATCAGAGCATGTGGCCCTTGGAGAGAAAGTCTAACAGCTTAAGGGAGATCCATATAGATTCAGATAGTTTGCAAGAAAACTTTGAAGCACTACTTGAAGACCTTGATAAGGCTAAAGTTGAAAATGGTGATTTGAAATTCAAATTGAGAAGAGAAGAAAGTTTCATCTGAAAACTTAAGGAATAGCTTGAACTTTCCATAAATCAAAGGCAAGATCTTATGAGAAAGATAAAAGAGGATTCAGATAATGATTCATCTGATCAGATCAAACAACTTGAACAAGAAAAAGATGCATTGAAGCAGGATCATGAAACTACTTCTATTCTAATGGATAAGGAAATTCAAAAAGAAAAAGATGAAAGAACCAAAATTGAAGAAATCCTAAAGAATGCAAATGTTCAGAAGGGAAAAATGCATATTGAACTTGATAAATACATAACCAAGTATCGTGAATTACAAAAATAAAACCAAATAATAAAAGGAGAACTTGTTGAGGCTAAGAAATACATTGAAGAACTTCATATGAGTACTGACAAGATTTATGAATAGAGAGAGAGAAAGAAAAAAACCTAAAGGAGACATGAAAGGAGTTGGCTTCAATGAAGCAAAATGTTCCAAATCACAAGAACAAAAATATGAAGAAAAGATAGATAAAGAAAGACCTATACAAGAAGAGCCTAGAAAGAAGATCAGACCTTTCAAAGGTAGATGATTTGAATGCAATAAAATTGATCACATGAAGAGAGATTGTAGAGGTAAAATTCTTTACAAACCCTTTTCTATTTATTATTTTAATTGCTATGAATATGGACACAAGAAGACAAAATACAGAAAGATTGGTCAATCCTACACTAAGAAAGATGACATTAGAAAAGAAACAACAGCTAAGATCACATGTCACAAGTGAAATAACTTTGTGCACATCACAAAGTATTGTAAGTTGCAGATTAATCAGAACAGATCACCTCTTACATGCTTCAAATGTAACAATCAAGGACATATAGAAAATTTTTGCAGGTATAATGGATCCACAGGTAAAAAAATACCACCACCTATTATTATAAATAAAAATGTTGGTGATGTTGGAAAACTTATGGCAGATTACATGGAAGAGTTTGAAAATAAATTTGTGAAAGAAAGTGGTAAGGTTTGGAAAGAAGAGGACCTGAGTGAGCCTAAGGTTCAGGGAGATTCAGTAGTTTCTATTGAACCTCGCCCGATGTTGTTACATCGACCTAGATGGCCAAGAATGGCCTTAGGGGGAGCTTTGGAGATATACACAGAAAACCATCCACCCTCTATTTATGTGGAATAAGATTTTGCAAGCTTGTGGAGAGTATGTATGATTGATATGAAGCACCTATTTGAGATCGCATAGCTATACACACTATATCTTGTGATCACCAAATTAATGGTCGACTAGATCATTTGTAGAGTTAAGTTTATTGGGAAATGTCCCAATACTTTTATGGTGAAGTATAAGTCTATTTATTCAAACATATCTAATCACCATTCAAAGTAGAGTTGAAGGAGATCGGTGAAGCAAGTGGAAATCCAAGACACCTTGCGATTGATCGAGTGAAAATTCACATATTCATCAAAGAAAAAGAGGTATTTTTATTTTATGATGCTTTGATTATGGATACTCCATTGATATTTGATGTCAACCAAAGGCCTAGGTATAAGTTTAAGAAACATCCTTATAATCAAAAGAAGATGATCCCAAAGTCATCTTTTCTCAAAAACCCTACGACATTCTACATATTGAAAATATTAGGGCATACATCCATTGTAAGTATGAGTCACTGAGACTTTGATATCTATAACGAAATGAAAGATATGATCAAAGAAGATGGTAAATGGAAGGATGAGTTCACTCATCTGGAAAACCCAAGTGTGATGTGAATGACATAACTTTATGAGTTTGAAGAAGAAGAATGGATCAAAATCATGTTAGGCAGAGTACACGATCAGTTCATTTGGATTAGTGATCATCCTACAAAGATATGTAGTGACTTAATCCATGATATAACTGGTTTGGATAAATTTAGTGTTATCCCTGTTACAAAGAAGAAAACAAAGAAGCAAGTGGAAACCCTAATCCACTCTAAATGGGATAAGCGAGTGATGACTATAGCCGACATCTTCCAATAAGATGTGAGATTGGTTTCAATGATTTTAGGTTACAAAATTCATTATAGAAGCCAACCTAACTTAGTATAAGCTAGATTTATAATGATGGTATATAGAATGGTAAAGGAAAATCTTACATACAACCTTTGTGAAGTACTTGCACACCAGTTCTTGGAGAATGTGAAGTAGATAAAGAAAGACAAATCTAAAGAATTCAAATTTGGACCATTGTTAATACATATGTATATCCATATAGTGCAAAAATTCCCTAGAATGCACCCAAGATCTTGGAAGGATAATGAACCAACTAGAATTCAGATTACAAATAGCTACAAAAGATAGAACAATGATCGGATAGATGGAGAATTATTTGGAATGATCAAGATTCTACAGAGACAGATGAAGGGAAGACTGAGGATACTTGAGGAAATGGTGGAGAAGTATAAGGATACAATTTGTTTCATGGTTGAAATTGATTATGTGTGCTTTGAGTCAATAGAATCAAGAAAGAAATGGTGTTACCCTATGGGCTATGAGGTTAGTTTAGAGATATTAACAGTACAAGTTGAGCATATATTATCCTCAGATATTGATCCATCAGAAGAAAGATGGGGAAATTATGAGGAAAAGTCCACTAAGATAAAAGAGGAATAGACCATAACAACAAGGAGAAATAAAATTGATAATGTTGTAGATGATCTGTTAGAGTAATAAAGTGATTCCACTTATTAATTAAATTATATTGATTTAATTATTAAGTCACTTATTATCTCTATTTCACTTAAGCTAAACTTTAGGCATATAATAATTAATTCTTTTATTAACTATTATTATGCAACCTAGATTTTTCCCCTTTAGGGTTTTGATCACCTTCATAAGGTTTGATCTCTTTGTATTTTGTATTCCCTCTTTGAATGAATATTTTGTCTTTTAGAACTTTTTTGTCTCCAAGCTTTGCTTTTGTAACAGGTTATTTTGCATGCAGATGATCTTGGCTTATGAATTATTTGAATTCTAACATGGTATCAGAGTCTTGCTCTTGTTGCTGCCCATTCTTGAGTTTTTTGAGATTTTGGAGCTTTGAGGGTTTTAAGTTTTTTCTCTCAGATTTTAGTGGATTTTGGGAGGATTTACTTTTTGGAGCACTTTGGGAAAAAAATGACATTTGGGTTGCGTTCGGAATGCCCCAAAACCCCCATTTTCATATAAGCCACATCCTATTTGGATAAAATTGAAATTCAGGCCCTATTTTTACATGTATTGCCCTTGGTACATTTTATGAGGCAAAAATCTACCTCAATTTTGATTTCGCCTCGATTTCTATGCTACCTCGATGTTGACACTGTCTTGAAATCGTGCTCAGCATTGCATGCATGAGACAGAAAATGTTTTACTTTTCTAATTTTTTGCATGTAAAAAAAAGAAAAAAAATATCTTTGTTTCACGCTACCTCATTTTTCATGCCACTAATGTCAGCATTCATAGGTCTGAGATCTGGGTTAAATTTATGGTCACCAACCCGTCATACAACTTGCCCTTTTTTCATAATGAGCATCTTGTGGTTTTTGCTCATATCTTGCGCATATGATATTGTTTTTTCAACAAACGAGATATCATTAGAAAGCTGGTTCCGAGCCCAACCTGATTTTCCAGCTTTGGTTTTCTGATTTTTCCGTCTTGCAGGTTTTTTTCTATTCAAAGTCATGGTTTTATTTTGCACTCCAGTCACTCTATCTTTCTTTTCTGGACTCCATTTTTCAACTTATGCATGGCATCAGAAATTTGATTTTGTTCTCCTTCTTCTTGTATGGGTCTCATTACCAAAATCTGCTCCAAGTATATTTTATTCATGTTTTTGCTTTTTGCAATTTGGTGGATATCTTTGATTTTTCAAGTCCTAGGATCATTTTATGTGTATGGGATGACTTCTTTTTAACTATTATTCATGTTTCTACAGCTTTCTGTCATTCCTAGATATCATAGACATCTATTTTTGTAGCTTTTCTTGTTTGCAAATGCACTGAAAGAAAGTTTCATATGATGCATACTTGGGATCCTGCACATTTTGTGCTTGATTGTACTCACACTATATTATAAAGTGCCATAGGAAGTGTGATGTTTTCCTTGTTTTCCATCTACCTTTATCAAGTGCATGTTCCTTCCATGACATTAGCCTCATTATGTATGTCTAGTGAGTGTTCCTTCCACGACACCATCCTTTATTTGTGTTTGTATGTTCTTCATCATGTAGTGTTTCTTGGTAGTCTGATTCAATCTACCTGTCATGCCTCTCTCTCCTCTATATTATGGGGTATTTCTTGTTGGTTCTAATTATTCCTTGGTTCGATGGAGTGATCTATGTATTTAGTATTTGTTCCTATGTACTAGGCAGATGCAGCGACTGATACCTATGCATTTCAGTGAGATGGATCATTTACCATATGGAAACTCTTCTTTCATCCCTATTTTATAGGCATTCTTCCATCTTTGATTGATTAGATCTTCAGAACTTGTTTACAATCTTCTCTACCTGATCATGTTCTATTACAGTGGAGGTTCCAACAATTATTTTTTGATAGTGTTTGTAGCTTCATGCTTCAGAGGTGTTCTACATGTTCTTTCTCTATTCCTATTTTCTGGGACATTCTCTAGTTTGGAGGCTTCTTTAATCCTTCACTAGGATTCATCTCTTTTTGAAGAGGGGTTTTTCCCATTGGGTTTTCTCCTTTTCTCCTCTTTACAGAGATTTTTGTACTTGGGTACCTGATTAGGCCTTGTTGTCAGGACCCATTTCCTGCTTTCAGTAGTTGTTTCTAGGTTTTTAGCCTCTCCCTAAGTTTATCTTAAGGGGGGTTGTTAGAGTAATAAAGTGATTCCACTTATTAATTGAATCATATTGATTTAATTATTAAGTCACTTATTATCTCTATTCAATTAAGCTAAACTTTAGGCATATAATAATTAATTCTTTTATTAATTATTATTATTATGCAACCTAGATTTTTCCCCTTTAGGGTTTCCCTTTTAGGGTTTTGATCACCTTCATAAGGTTTAATCTCTTTGTATTTTGTATTCCCTCTCTGAATGAATATTTTGTCTTTCAGAATTTTTTTGTCTCCAACCTTTACTTTTGTAACATGTTATTTTGCATATAGATGATCTTGTCTTATGAATTCTTTGAATTCTAACATGATCTAGTAGAGAAGGTTGGTATTTCTAGAGAGGAGATGAAGGAGATAAGGAAGAAGATGAATGTGAGTGCTTCTAGATTGGTGAGAAGACTACAAGTCCACCTCCTACTTGTTGGAAAGATACAATGAAAACAATTGTTGTTTTGTCATTGATGTCAAACCTTAACTAGTGAGACTATTGCTATCTGTTTGAGTACCATATCTATTAATTGATGAAGAAGAAGGATAACAAGAAGACCAAGTGAAATGGTTGAGTTATGGGAAATCACAAGGGTACTTGATCAGTTGGCACATTGGAAAAGTAATGTGTTGTTTATCTTTTGATGACAGTTTATTGAGAATATTTTATGCTGAGCAAAGTTTGTGATTACCGAGCGCTAGTAAATTGCCGAGGAAACTAGTGATGACCGAGCGGAAGAACACAGTGTTGGCCGAGCAGTAGTATTTTGGTAATTGTTGAGATTTGAGATCTCTGGCTAACATAGTTGATTTTATTAGGATATGTAAAGTTAATTGAGGATAAGCATGATTGGTCCACACTATTTAAATGCACAGGTAACCTTTATTAATGCATTGATCAAAGATTTAATTAGTGATTTCTTTGGAGAAGTAAATTAAATGTAAAGATGGAAAGATCTGTTGGATCTGACCTAACATAAGATCTACGATCTTGATTAAGAGGTATAAGATAACCTCAAGGGGTTATTCAGAAAAAGGGAAGTAATGTGAAAAGTGTATGCAAGAGGATTGCATGGTTAATTGACTGATTGACATGATCTAGTAGAGAAGGCTAAGTAGAGAAGTAGAGAGTTGCAAGAGTGATTGATTGACAGATTTTCAAGCAGATCTGAAGATTGAAAAGAGAATGGAGGCCACTCAGTGAATTAGCATTAAAGCTGAATTGGGTCTGGATTTGCAAAATTTGAGTTGTTCAAAGTGGTATAAAGTTCAAATTGGTACATCTAGACCTGAGGATAATTGATTCACCCCCTCTCATTTATTCTGAATTCATTCTAACAATTGGTATCAGAGCTTTGGTATCTTGAAAATAGTTTGAAGGTACTTGGAGAAAAAGATCAAGATGTATAAAAAGAAGGTACCAAAGTTGAACAAAGATAATTTCCCTGCATGGCAGAGTTTGATGAAATTGCATCTAGCTAGTATTGGTGATTCTTCTAAGCACTATTTTGAACATGATTATGTAGCACCCACTACGCTTGCCACAGCTGCATAGTTAAGAGAAAAGCAGGAACACAATCAAGCAATGTTGGAGATTGCATCATCTCTGAACTATCATGAGTTTGAAGACATAAAGAACAGTACAAATGCAAAGCAGATGTGGGATGCCCTAGAAACCATCTATGGAGGTGATACAAATGTACTGAGAGCCAAATCTTAAAGTTTATGAGGTAAGTTTGATGAAATGAAAATGCAAGAAGGAGAAAATATAGTTCAATATTATGGTAGGATAAAGGAAGTTGTAAATGCTATTAGAGGAGCTAAGGGAACCATTGACGATAACACCATTATGAGAAAGGTACTAAGAACACTTCTTCTTGTATATGCTATTAGAGTCTCTACAATTCAAGAGTTAAGATGTACTCCTAATAATAATTTGACTTTGGAAGTTCTAGTAGGCAAACTTACTGCATTTGAGATGTCAAATTTTGATAACTACACTCCAGAAGATATTGAATCTGCATTCAAGTCCTAGATGGTCCTTAACAAATCAAAGAAAGGAAAGAAATGTGTGAACAGTGACAAAAACACTATAGATGATGATCTGGAAGAACTTGAGGCACTTATGGCAAGAAGACTATCTAGAGGAAAAGGAAAATTCAAAGGTAAACTTCCTATCATTTGTTTTTCATGTAACAAAGTTGGTCATATTGCTGCTAGATGTCTTGATAAGAATGACAAAGATGAGAGAAGGGACAACAAGTACAAAGACAGAAAGGATGATTGAGACTTCAGAAAGTATAAAGATTACAAAGATAGAGGTAAGAAATCTTGTTATATAGCTGAAGAAGCTTCTAACAATTATGATGAAAATGATATAGAAGTTGTGTATGTTTCTATGAAAGATGATTCTGATGATGATGAGAAAAATGCACTAGTTTCTTATATGAGTAAAGGTGACCATTGGATTATTGGCAGTGTTTGTTCACATCACATGACTGGTGATAAAGGTAAATATGAAACCTTAGATCAGTGTAAAGGTGGTTATGTCAAATTTGGTAATGATGCACCATGTCTTGTTAAAGGGAAAGGATCAATTAACTTGACTAACAGGATCAGATGTGACAATGTATATTGGGTTGATGATCTTAACTATAATTTATTGAGTGTTGCATAGTTGAATACTTTTGGTTACAGAGTTGAATTCCATCACAAGAAGGTAAAGATCTATGATGCCACTAGAGAATTAGTTGGAAGTGGAGAACAAACAAAATGTAACTTGTTCTATCTGGATTTAACTAATGAGACATGCTTTTTTTCACAATATAATGATGTTTGGTTATGACATAAAAGGTTGTGTCATATAAAATTTGATAACTTGGTAAGCATAAGCAAATTGAAAAAGGTTAGAGGGTTGTCTAAAATAAAGAAACCTGAAAATGCAATGTGTAAGCAATTTCTATTAGGAAAAATGACTAAATCTAGTTTCAAAAGCAAGACTCATACTTCTAAGGAAATTCTGGAAATGGTTCATACTGACCTTTGTGGACCCATTGGAGAGAAAAGTTACTGTGGAGATAGATACTTTATTCTATTTGTTGATGATTACTCAAGAATGATGACTGTTATGTTTCTTAAAGAAAAATTTGATGCATTCCAATTATTTAAGTGGTACTTGGTAAAAGTTGAAAAGGAGATAGGTAAAAGCCTAAAATGTTTTAAGATCTGACAGAGGAGGTGAGTTTATTTCTAATGATTTTAACAAGTTCTTCAATGACCGAGGAATAAAAAGATAGATGTCCACACCTAGGACACCACTAGAGAATGGTATTGTTGAGAGAAGAAACAAATCTATCATGGATTTTTCTAGAACACTAATGATGGAGAAAAATGTTGCACAAAAATATTGGAGAGAAGCTATAAGTACAGTAGTCTATACCCTGAATAGAGTACAAGTCAAGAAAGGTACTAATGCTACACCTTATGAGCTATGGCATGGGTATGCACCTAATGTAAGATATTTCAAAGTTTTTGGAAGAAAATGTTTCATACTAAAGGATAATAGAAATGGAAAACTTGATGATAAAGGTGAGGAAGGCATATTTCTTGGTTATTCAACTAAAAGCAAAGCTTACAAGTGTTTGAATTCTAACTCTAAAAAAATTGTGGAAAGTGCAAATGTTAGAATTAATGAATATGCAGAAAGAAATGAAGCTGAAAGCACACAGGAACCTGAAAGTTACAAATCATTTGTCTATACGAATGAGGAAGGTTCTAATGTATTACTTGAACCTGAGAATGAGGTTGTCGAGAAACAGCTAGCACCTGCCGAGTCACAGAACGAAGCTGTCAGGCAACAGGAGGTAATTTCCAAGCTATCTGATGGAGATGTCAAGTCACAGAATCAACCTGACTTGAATGTGAATGATCAATCTGAAGCATAAAAATAACCTACTCTAGCAAAGTATGTAAGGAGGCACCATAAACCTGATCAAATCTTAGGATCAAAGAATTCTACAGTTATGAAAAGAAGCAAGTTGAGAGAATATACATGCTTGTTATGTGATTTTGAGCCTAACATAGTAAAAGATGCCTTAGAAAATGAAGATTGCATACAAGCCATGAATGAAGAAATTGAGCAGATTGAGAAGAATAAGACTTGGACACTTGTACCTAGGTCGAATGACAAAAATCTAATTAGTACTAATTGGGTATTCAAAAATAAGCTAAATGAACATGGAGAGGTAACAAGAAACAAAGCTAGACTGGTATGCAAGGGTTATGCACAAGAGGAAGGAATTGATTATGGAGAAACATTCACCCCAGTTGCAAGATTGGAAGGAGTAAGAACCTTACTTGCATATGCAGCCTACAAATGTTTTAAAGTCTATCAAATGGATGTAAAGTAAGCATTGTTGAATGAGGTATTAGAAGAAGAAGTATATATTGAACAAGCTGATGGATTTGTTGACCCAAGCAAGAGGAACATGGTTTTCAGATTATAGAAGGCACTATATGGATTGAAGCAAGCACCAAGAGCATGGTATGAGAGATTGCACAATTATTTGATAAAGATTGGATTTACAAGAACTGATGACAACAACAATCTATATTTGAAGACAGAGAAAAGAAAAGGTACTTTATTGGCTGAAATTTTTGTTGATGACATCATATTTAGTGGACAAGATGTGTTATGCCAAGTATTTGCAAAAGAGATGCAAACTGAATTTGAGATGTCTATGTTTGGTGAGATAAAAAAATTTTTTGGCTTACAAATATATCAGATGAAGAATGGGATCTATATTACTCAATCAAAATATGTCAAGGAGATACTAAAAACTTTTGGAATGGAAGATTCAAAACCAGTGAGTACACCCATGGCTACTGGACAGAAGTTAACAAAAAATGATGATACAAGAGAAGTGAATCAAACCCTTTACAGGTCAATGATTGGAAAGCTGCAAAGTGTTGTGCATAGCAGACCTGATATTGCACTGGCTATTGGAATTGTTGCAAGATTTTCTGCCAATCCCAAGGAAACTCGTATGATGGTAGTAAAACGAATTCTAAGATATTTGAAAGGAACAGATGATTATGGTCTATATTACAAAAAGAATGACAAGTTTGAACTCAAAGTCTATATTGATTCTGATTGGGCTGGAAATTTGGATGATAGAAAAAGCACTATAGGTGGAGAATTTCTTTTAGGAAAAAGCTTGGTTTCATGGACAAGCAAGAAACTACTGAAAGGTGTGAAAGAAGAAATCATAGAACAAGTTTTTATATATTGTGATAACATGAGTGCCATTAATATTTCTAAGAACCCTGTGATGCACTCTAAAACAAATCATATAGCTATCAAGTATCATTACTTGAGGGAGCTAGTTTAGAAGAAGGAAGTGAGACTAGAATATGTGAATACTAAGGAACAGTTAGCAAACATATTTACAAAGGCACTACCCAAGGATGCTCATGAGTATTTGTGAGGTAAATTAGGGGTGATTCCCCTAACTGAGGCTAATTAGTTCAAAATGGTACTATTGCATCAAATGTTATATTTAGAATATTTGACACATTGATGCATAGGCAGTCACACTTTAGGATGCTGCCTAAAGTTGTGAAAAATAGACAAGGATAGAAAAGAGGACCAGTCATAAGCAAGATGAAAAGAACAACATGATACAAAAATTAGAACAAAAGAATCTGCATGATGAAGATGTCAACGTCTTTGGCATTGTTGTCAAAGAGGGAGAGTTTACTAAAAAAGGGAGAGTTTAGTATACTTAGAGATAAAGGGAGACTTTACTAAAAGAGGGAGTCTACAGATGAACAAAGGATAGAAAGATTTTAGTGTGATTACAGACACAAAGGGAGAAATGTTTTACAAGATGAGGATCAGAATGAAGCTCAAGAAATTAATGAATATTTGTTCATATCAAGGAACACAGGCAAACTTTTTGGATTGTATGGTAACTATGGTTGGAAAATTATTGTTTTAAAGTTTAGTGTTTCCATCAATGCCAAAGAGGGAGATTGTTGGAAAGCTACAATGGAAACAATTGTTGTTTTTTCATTGATGTCAAACCTTAATTGGTGAGACTATGGCTTTCTGTTTGAGTACCATATCTATTGATTGATGAAGAAGAAGGATAACAAGAAGACCAAGTGAAATGGTTGAGTTATGGGAAATCACAAGGGTACTTGATCAGTTGGCACATTGGCAAAGTAATGTGTTGTTTATCTTTTGATGACATTTTACTGAGAATAGTTTATGCCGAGAAAATTTTATGATTACTGAGCGCCAGTAAATTGCCGAGGAAACCAGTGATGACCGAGCGGAAGAACACAGTGTTGGCCGAGCAGCAGTATTTTGGTAATTGTTGAGATTTGAGATCTTTGGCCGACATAGTTGATTTTATTGGAATATGTAAAGTTAATTGAGGATAATCACGATTAGTCCACACTGTTTAAATGCACGGGTAACTGTAATTAATGCATGGATCAAATATTTAATTAGTGATTACTTTGGAGAAGTAAATTAAATGTAAAGATGGAAGGATCTGTTGGATCTGACCTAACCTAAGATCTATGATCTTGATTAAGCAGAAAAGATTTATTTTACCTATATGAAGAGGTATAAGATAACCTCAAGGGGTTATTCAAAAAAAAGGAAGTAATGTGAAAAGTGTATGCAAGAGGATTGCATGGTTAATTGACTAATTGGCATGATCTAGTAGAGAAGGCTGAGTAGAGAAGCATAGAACTACAAGAGTGATTTCTTGAGGGATTTCCAAGCTGATCTGAAGATTGAAAAGAGAATGGAGGTCACTTAGTGAATTAGCATTAGAGCTTAATTGGATCTGGATTTGCAAAATCTGAGTTGTTCAAAGTGGTATAAAGTTCAAATTGGTACATTGAGACCTGAGGATAACTTATTCACCCCCCCTCAGTTATTCTGAATTCATTCTAACACTATTATGGTAGAAGTGCATGATACTACACCATAACAACCTAAGAAGACATCATAGATAGAGGAAACAACAGAGACCACTGCGAAGAGGAAAAGGTCCTCCAAAGAGAATTCACCACCAAAAAGATAGAGGACTAAAGTACAAACGAAGAGAGAAGAAGAAAAGAAGAATGCACAAGAAAATGAAGTTGTAGTTAAAAAGGTAGAAGAGAAGAAAATAGAGGCCAGACAACTATGGAAACCAAATCTAAAGATGCTGACGAAGAGAATCATAGAACAAGGAAAACTCAATCAGATACCTAAATAGTATCACAGGTATGATTAAAAAGATAAGATTCGGATTCAATATTTTGTCATAGATCATATGTTCACATTCAAGAAAAACCTAATTGAAATGGGAGGTAGTATTCCCAAAGAACTATATGAGAAATTAGAGAATAGGAAATAGTTAGCACTAACTAAGGATGAATAGATTAAAGTGAAAGAAATTGATGACATGCTGCCTGTTATATCTTATGATGAACATGAAAGAATTCTGAAAGCAATAAAATCATTATTGAGAAATAAAGAAATATTGATAAAAATAATGGAAGGAAATATAATGAGGTCATTGAGGATACACAAAAAATTTATTGATAAGGTCCTAATGGAGACTGAACCTGAGAAGTCTTCACCTCCTAAGCCTAAGGCTAATAATCCTAAAACTATCCTAAAGGGAGAGTCATCCAAGATAGTTGAGATAAACATTGATACATCCAAGGATGAAGAAGATAACAGACAATTTGTAAGTATAGTGAAGCAACCAGATTCATTTTTTGGGTGTGCCTATGTCATTGGACACATCGCAGGATACAAATGACCCCTTTTAAGGAAATTTAGATATCGTGCCTGATATAGTGTTAGTAATAACTAAGAGGGGGGGTGAATCAGTGGTCTCAAACAATTATCCAATTTAAACTTTAATCCACAAATTAATGCTTCTCAAATTATTAATTCCCAACAAGATGCATGCCTTTGAAATATTTGAAACAAATAATTGTCTATCAGTTTACCTTGTCTGTCATGTTTCTCCTTGATAACTGATAAGAAGTAAACTGTATTTACCGATACTCAGTAAATATGTAGAGTATACCAGTCAATCCATAAATGCATATGCAGAATGTAAAACACTAAATTAATTAACCATACACACATAACACAAGGATTTTAATGTGGAAACCATGTTAAGGGAAAAAACCACTAGGACTGGTACCCCAAATTTTCACTCTTCTGAAGTGAGCCCTGTTAGGAACCAACCCTGTTAAAGGTTACAAACACACTATTAAGTGTGACCTTGTTAGAGGATTTTCAATACATAGGTTGTCAATAAGTATCTGGCATCTATGCTACCATCCTTGAATTAGTGTCATGACTGTCAATAGGCTTTATGCAAAATCTTACTACCATCCTTGAATCAGCCTCCTTCTTAGACTGTCAATAGGCTTTAGGTAAGACCGGTGCTACTATAATGAGTCAACCTTCTGGTAATCTATTAGGATATACCTCAATTACAAAAGACTATTAAGTTCTGCTCTGTTAAGAGACTTTAATGCTTCAATGGTTAAACTGAAACAAAATGACATGTTTCTAATGCAACTAAATTGCAGATTTTCAGATCTATTTACTTACAATGTCTTTCTGATCAATGTATCAATTTAATTCCTTTGTACTTAACTCTTTCTGATCTGTGATGCTGTGATTCACTATCCGTTGATGTCTGCAGAATACTTTAGCTCTCCCTCAGCTTGATTGATCAAGACTGCATGAAGTTAATCCTTCATCAGTTTCTCTTCAGCATCTTCTATCAGGTCACTCCCCTGTGTATCTAATTTCCTATCGACCACACTAGAATGAATTATGCTTGTCTCTTAAATAGACATGATTTTCCTTAATTCTAGGTTCTTTGATTCTTGATTCGTGGCATGAAAAACAATCCAGCCAAATTGATTTATGGCTTTAACTCCTGATTTATCTCATAGTTATCTTCTTTCCAACTGTACAAATCACTTACTTAACTGTGGTTGAATAAAAAAAATAAAACAACCAGTTAAGTCTATCCTTTGGCTCTACCAGCTAGATATTTTGTCATTTTCTGATCTCTCTATTTCGTCGGTCAATTCTGCAGTTCATCGCCGGTGACAACTGCCAGTTCCGTCGGTGTCGCTTCAGTTAACTTCAGGATCTCTGTCTGTCAGGCAACACTATTTTTACCTCATCAGGTATCATGTGATTCTACTTCATCAGGAAACACTATCTTTACCTCATTGGGCATCACTGTGACTTTAATCTCTATCTTTACCGAAGGTGTGCACTCCGCCAGTGTAGTCTATCACTTAGTGAATACTAGACTTTTATGCATTACTGGAAGCATAACCTTTATTCCATTGGTTCTCTGAATTATTTGGCATGAACATATAGATGAGATCAAGTTGACATTAATGACAATACAAACCATTAACTATTTTAATGTCTTGCATCATCTTCAACTTAATATAGTCAATCATTTAATCAGTTATATGTCATCAATATCTTCCTTTGGCATTGATGGAAACATGCTATATTATCACACTATACTATTTCTAATACAATATGAAATACAATTGTTGAGATTCATAAAATTACCAAACAATTTTCTTTGATAACCGATAAATTGTTTGACCGCCTGTAAGCTCTTTGTAAGCTTAGATTTGATTCTTGCAGCTTTCCTTTTGCTTCTTCTAATGTGTTGTGACCTATGTTGGTGTCAATTTTCTCTTTGACTGTTATCCATCTTTGATGTCACTGTCTTTTATTTGCAACTTTTATATAAATACTCTCCCTTTGGATATGATCTCTCCCTGTTTGGAGTAATCTGATAATGAATAGTTTCTGATGATAATATGGAAAACATTCTCTCCCTTTGACAACAATGCCAAACAAATATTTTACAAATATCTGACATTCTGTCAACTAAATCCTTGTTTCCATAATATATTCCTTGAATTTCCCTTATCCATTGTCAATATAACTATCTTCTCTAGTGCTTAGTTCTGATATATACCTTTCTATATACAGATGTAGCATTGAAGTTCAGCTTCTGCTTGCATCAATCATGATTGATATCCTGATAATATATGGTTGATGCAGCCTTCAGTCTTTTTAGTGATTGTTAGACATGGGTTTGACCCCTAGTCTCTTTCTTAGGTACTCAAATGTATCCTTAGGTAGTGGCTTGGTGAATATATCAGCCAATTGTTCTTTTGATTGCACATATTCAAGTATCACCTCTTTTTCTTGGACTTTTTCTCTCAAATAATGATACTTGATGGCAATGTGTTTAGTATTTGCATGAATTACTGGATTCTTGGAAATATTTATTGCACTGGTGTTATCACAATAAATAACTACTGGTTCTTTGATCTTCATATGCATACCTTCCAGCCGTTGTTTGATCCATGCAATATTTGAGCAGTTTGCAGTAGCAGCAACATATTCTGCTTCTGCAGTAGACTGAGAGATGCATCCTTGCTTCTTGCTAATCCATGTGACAAGTCTATCACTCATAAAGAATGCTCCTCCAGTTGTGCTCTTCCAATCATCAAGATTCCCAGCCCAATCAGTGTCGGTAAACACTTTTAGTCCAAATTTGCCTTCTCTTCTATACCATAAGCCAAATTCCTCAGTATTCTTCAGATATCTTAGTATTATTTTCACAGTAGTTATGTGTGATTCCCTGGGGTTAGCAAAAAATCTAGCAACAATTCCTACTGCATGTGCAATATCTGGTCTAGTGTGTACAACATACATGAGTTTTCCTATCATGGATCTGTATAGAGTCTGATTT
>MU227705.1:2414172-2428087 GCA_018584345.1 Thuja plicata | reverse complement strand
TTGATTATTTGATCTAATTCTTCTTCCATTGCTTTCTGCCAATCAGAATCCTTGCAAGCATCTTCAACACTTAAAGGTTCAATCTGTGAAAGTAAACATACCTCTTCATCCACTGTTAAAATTTTTGTTTTAGATCTAGTCAAAACACTACTGCTCTGATCTCCAATGATATCATCTTTTGAATGGTACCTAGATGTGAATTTTGAAAATTTAGGTGTGATATCCTCCTCTGTAATCTGTGATTCTTCTTTTCTTGATTTAGGGTCATTGCATGATACATCAATATAATCAAACATTTCTTCTATAACAGTTTCCTTTTTGCTGGGCCTAGGTTCAACTTCAATCATAGGTGCATATTCATAGTATCTTTCTTGAACCATGAACTTCTCATCAATATTTACATGAGTACTTTCAATTATCTTCTTTAATCTCAAATTGAAACATTTGTATGCTTTTCTTTTAGTAGAGTAACCAAGGAAAATACGTTCATCGCTTCTAGCATTAAACTTACCAACACCATCATCTCTCTTGATGTAGCACTTGCTGCCAAATATTATGAAGTATTTTACTATAGGTGCATTACCAAACCAAAGTTCATAAGGTGTCTTATCTCCGCCTAGCCTTAATTGTGTTCTATTGATAGTATAGACTGTTGTATTGACTGCACCTCTCCAATAGGTGTGCGCAACTTTTCCTTCAATCATCATAGTGCGCACTGTATCAAGTATGATCTTGTTCCTTCTTTCTGCAATCCCATTCTACTGAGGGGTTCTGGGTGCACTCAACTATCCTTTGATTCCATGTTCTTCACAGTAGTCATAAAATTGGTCAGAGGTGAATTCTCCTCCTCTATCTGATCTTAGACACTTTAGTTTTAATCCAGATTCATTTTCAACTTTAGCTTTGAATATTTTGAATTTCTCAAAGGCTTCAGACTTCTCTTTTAAGAACACAACCCACATCATCCTTGAAAAATCATCAACAAAAAAAATGAAATACCTTTCTCCGTAGTATGATTTGGTTTGAGTAGGACCACATAAATATGTATGCACTAGGTATAATTTATTTTCAGCTGAGTTCTGCTTGCTTCTGAAAGAGATCCTAACATGCTTTCCCATAACATATTCCCTAAACATTGTGTCAAATGGTCTTGCAATACTTGGAAGGTCTCTAACTGCCTTGACATTACTTATCTTTACTATATTGTCAAAATTGATATGACAAAGTCTCTTGTGCCATAACCAACTGTCATCCACTTTTGCAACAAGACAACTTACATTTGAATTGAGCTGAAAAACATTACCTTTTGTTTTTTAGCCTGATGCAATCATGTCTCCTTCTTTGTTGTTAATAATGCATTTGTTGTCTTTGAATTCCAAATGATAAGCTTTGTCGAGTAGCTGTCCAACACTTAGTAAGTTGTGATGTAACCCATCAACATATAGAACAACATCTTTCTTGTTCTTTCCATCCAGGGTGATAGATCCTCTGCCTGTGATAGGTTTAGGAGTGTTATCTCCAAATCTAACCATACCACCTTTGTACTTATCTAGATGAACAAATCTATCTTTATCACCTGTCATGTGATGAGAGCATCTGTTGTTAATGATCCAACCAATTTTGATGTCTGCTTTGGAAATTAAGGCTAACTCCTATGCTTCCTTTTCATCTTCAATGTCCATTTCCTAAAGCAATTTTTCCATGTCTTTAATGGCAACAAATCCAATTGCATCCTCTCCTGAATCTTCATTTGTTACACCTTCTTCAGCATGGTAGCATTCTTTTCTGTATTTAGGTTTGTAATCAGATATGGACTTCTTGACTCTTGTGGGACACTTGGATGCAAAGTGACCAATCTTGTGTTGGAAATACAATAATGGGAAAGAAAGATACTGAGAGGGGGGGATGAATCAGATCTTCAAAATTAAACACTTAAAACAAACTGATCAACATTCATACATAAATGAATGTAATGTAATCTTAGATAGCATCCACACAATGAAATGAGTAATACATAACACAATAACTTGGTAACCCAGAAACCCAAATAGGTAAAACTGGGGTGGGGATGACACCCACAAAATTATCCACTACTGTAGTAATAAAGTGTACCGGTTAAGGTTACAATGTTTGATTACAAAATGTAATATACCCTGTGAAAGGTTTTCCCTGTGAAAGGTCTACCCTGTTAAGAGATTAAGATCACTACAATCCACCTTGTTAAAGGATTTAAACTTACAATGAAGTAAGCACTCTATTAGGAGATTTAAGAAAGGTCTGCTAGAACCACTTTGTTAAGAGATTTTCACCTGATACAATGATTAGAATGTCTCAAGTATTGATCCTTTGTTATGCACTCTGATGCTGATGATGGATCTCCTCTTTCCAGTACCTTCTATGATCTCATAATCTGATATAACATTACTCTGCTATTCACTATGTTATTGCTCTACTTGATCTCTACTTCTTAACAAAATAACCCTCTATGCATTTCACTTCTGAAAAATGCAGTCGCCACACACCACACATACTAAGACGCAATCGAATATACCTGTTCAGATCTGATAGTGAGATCTAGATCAGCGATCAAGATCTGATATCCATGCCTTGATGGTAAAACAATTAATGCTTACAATGAGTCATGCATAGGATAAAATAATTAAATTCATAACTAACTCCGTATAAGAATATTAAATGCATACGTTAGTCGGCCCAAAAAGCTTATACAAGTCAGCTAAATCACTTAAACTTAAAGTTTGTATCATTCCAGACATGTATACAAAAATTGTCCTACTCGACACTTGACTGTCTGTTGCTCAACACTTAACATCCCTGTGTCTTACTCGGCTTGGCAATGTAACTAGGCATACTGAAAACTGCTCGGCAATGTTTCTCAGCCTTGCATAGTTTTAGCTCAGCCAAAATGATAACCAACTAAGACTGCCTAGGTGAATGACTAAATGTTGGTCACTAATCATCAACAGATCTTAGAGATTAAAAATCTCCCCCTTTGATATTAGTGGAAAAAACACTTATCATTACTTCCATTCATTTTATCAAAATATTTCCTAAGTATACAAAGTACTCCCCCTAGGAATATACTCAGAATAATTCATACAAAAAGTTTACATGCCTCCAAAATTTATATACAAGTGTACCTGTGATGTACTGATGTATTCTTTCATACTTCCTTACCAACTTCCTTACTAACTTCCCCCTTGTTTTTGTCACTGATTGCTGGTGGGGTTAAGTTGTACTTATCCAAAAATTGTTTATGAAGCTGCAGGGTGGATTCAAATGTAGTATCCCAGCTTTCCTTTGCAATCTTCATAACTTCCAATTTGATTTCTAGCTCGGCAGCTAGACTCACTAAACTCTCCACAGTCGATAGATTTGCACTGCTCTGTGATAACTCCTTTGCTTTTGAGATTTCCCTCTATATTACCTCCAAGTGAGGCAACACACTTGTCTAAATGGTTATCAATTTGGCCCTTTTTCAACCATCTTCAGCCATAAGCTTGGCTATTCTCCTTTGTGCATTTATCAACTTATTAAAATGTAAAGAACTAGAGGTAGTATCTTTACCTAAAGTAGCACCAGTTGATCTCAAATCTAACTGTAGCTTCTCAACAAGCTGTAGATTATCCTTTGTGAAAAATTCAACATCACATAATTTCCTATTCAAAGAATAAACATTGGCTGTAACTTTCTCTAAAGTTTCTACAAGAATTGAAAGTTCAACCTGTTTAGTTCCTATCTCTTCTGAGATCTTCTCTAGAACTTTGCTCTCAAATCTTCTCCGAGACCATTGTAGAAGCTTCTCATTGCTGTCAATGTCCTCATCTGTTACTTTCTGTACAATGTTGACTAGCTGATCAATGATTGGAGCTTGAGGCAATTCATCCTCTAAGTCAAAAGCCTTTGCAAATATGTCTTTGATGTCATGCAACACCTACTTTTTCTTCTATTCTATCTTCAACTCTTCCTGTCTCTTCTTCCTCTTAAGCAATTCTTGAAGAGTCCCTATTTGTTCAAAAGGTAACTCATTGGGATTCCATTGTGGAATGACAATGAATTCATCTAATGTTACATCTAAAATTGGAGACTTCTTCCTTAAGATTTTATTCTTCTTCAATTCTAGAGAACTTATGCTCGGCAGCATAATATCTTTCCCTTTTACAGTGTCAACATCTAATGCCTCCTTCAATTATGTCAATATTGTCTGGGGGTTTGGCATACTCTCAGTTTTGGAACTAGTGGGAGTGGATGATGCAGAGTGTGGTAGATCAACCAACACTCGTACTGCCTCTACTTCTTTAGGCTTATCAACAATACCCTTCATTCCTACTCCACTATCTAAAACTGTCTTTACAACCTCTAAAATAGGTGGATTTTGTGAAGTTACCTCTTGTTCATTTGTTTGTTGTTGTCCTTCACCTTTCTGATCACTGCCAACTTCAATTATCTCATCAGATGTTGTGGACTTTCCTTCTTCTGTATCAGTTTCCTTAATAGGTGAGTCAGTGTCTTTAGCACTCAGCATCTCTTTTTCCTTGGCATTCAAATTGCTTGGACCGTCAACTATATAATCCAAAGGACTATCTGCAATCAGATCAACAGAGTTTGTTGCATCTAATGCATCTTTGGTCTTGTCTTTTTTATTGTCAATTTGATCTTGTGTTACCTATGGTTCAGGGGTAGTCTTGACTTCAACTTCTTTTGTCTTTTGCTTGGATGTCCCCTCACTAGATTTCTTATCTTTTCGAATGAGTGGTCCAAAGATTTCTTTCCAAATCCTTGTGCTCTATTGTACTACACCTTCAATGTCATTTTTCAGAACAACATAGCCTCTAAGTTTAGGAACAAATCTTCTCTTGTATTCCTCAATGAATTTGACTCTTTGTTTTTAGGTGAGCTCAGGTATTACCTGGGCTAGTGTTCCTTCCCCGATCTGTCTTTCTATGGATAGTGCAAATTCCCATTTGCTTGATAGAAAATCATAAATTTCATCTGGCATATGATTTCCTATCTTTGTAGGAGTTAATTTGAAAGTACTCATCATGTCCAATAGTGCTTCCTATACTTTGTGCCTATCTGTTGTTTTCAAATTTTCATACTTAATGAACTTAAATGTTGCTAACCCTACTGAATTCCTAAAAGTATCACATACCTCATCAATACTTGCTAGTTTCTTGAATTGAGATTTAGGTATGTTGTTGGGTTCATCAGTTTCTATCTTCTCCTCATCACTAGCTATCCCCAAATTTAATCTTTTTCTTGGTCTCTTTGCTAGCTTACTCAACTCAGCCTTAGGAGCAACCTTTTCTTCCTTTCCAGAACTACTTTCTGCAACTTTTATTTTACCATATACTTTTGCTTTCACTTCTACTGGGGAAGTAATAGTAGATTCTCTAGTCCTCAGATGATTAGCTGCAAGAGGTGTTATCTTAGGTTTGGCTCTGCTCGGTTTGGTTACAATAACAATTGATGGTTTCTTTCCCTTAGCTTTCTTAGTAACCTCTTCTGATGCACTGACTTCCTCCTCTGTAGAAATATCCTCACCTTGTCCAGTGGTCAGGCCTAGAGGTGCATCCTCAGGGTCTTCATCACTACCTAAGCCAACCATTTTCTTGAGATTTTTCACAATCTTCTTTCTCTTCCTCTCCATAGTTCCTTCATTCAAAATTCTAGAAATTTTAGCTTTACCTTCATCAAAATTTCCAAATCTCTCTGCTATAGTATCAATTGCCTTGGCTAGGAGCGCAATGATGGCAGTTGATGCTTCATCAACATTGATTTCATATGGGAAAGGTTCTAAGAATGTTACTCTAGGAGTCACTGCCATGATATAAGTATTATCTGTATCAACTAGAAAACATATTTCCTCATAGTGCTTCTCCACTAGTGACTTAGGAATCCTAGTCCTTAATATCATTCTCTTCTTGAATTCTACAAAATAGCTTCCCATAATGCTATTGAAATTGCTACCCAACTTCTCAATACATTCACTAATCTAAACTGTAATGGGCCTATCCCTTTTCCAAACAATATTTCCTAGTGTAGGAAATGTGTCCTGAATGTAGAAAAATATACAAACTAGTAAAGAACCAAACTTACATGATGAGATCTTAGCCTTTCTGATTGATGCTAGGTTCTCGGCTAACTGTGTCTGCTGTAGCTCGGCAAGATCATATGTGTGACTCTTCTTCACAATTGTCCACGTCTGATCAACTATTGTACAAGGAACACTATCCAATCTACTAGACTGATAGAACTTATGTGCTATAACCCTTACTCCAAAATCAAGTTCTAGGTCAGTAATTTTAGAGATAGTCATACCTCTGTTATTCCATACTGCTCCAATGTTCAATGTAATTTCATCTTTGTTGTTATCCCTCATGGTTCATTTTCCATTTACTACAAGATATCCAGTCACTCGATGAATCATGCTTTTGGTGATCTTGACTAGTCCATTATCTAACCACATGCACATGTCATGAACTCGTCGGCTAAGGATAACTTTTATCCATTCATCTTTGAAACCTTGGGGAAAATATAGGGCACGAGTTAACCCTTTTTTGGCTAGATGTTTGAATTCTTCCTTCAAAACTCCATTATTACACAATTTACTGTAAGATTTCCTTAATTCACTATCTCCTACTTCTCCAATCTTAACCATATAACATTATCTAACATCATGAATCATGAGTACCTTGGGTGGAATGGATGAGAGGGCTCCCATTAAATCACTCTGTATCACACTTTCAGGAATGACTTGAAAGTTGAGAGGTTCACATTCATCACTCTGTATCAACTGAATTTGTTATGGTTCTGCCTCCATACTCTTAGCTGGTGCGGAAGAACTTGCAGCCATAATTTGAAATTTAGGGTTTGAAGGATGTAAAATAGAGTTCCTCGGCAAGTAGCTCTTCATACTATTCACTATTCACCTTAGTTTTGTCAATGGAACGCTGGTAAAATCTTCATAGCTAACTTAATTAAGATCAACTCTGCAAATCACTTCAATCGCTCCATTAAACAGTAAAAAATGCAAGGTGAAAATGAAATTTCGACTGTTCACCCTTTATAGGATTTTAAGGGTAAAGGTAGGCGAGCATTGAATTTTCTGCCCGTTGAGTTAGTGTGAGCCAGCTATCCTCAGCTTTAACACAAATTACATCCCACTCATCTCACTACACTTAGCCTTCACAAAATTTACTCGGCCAACAAAACTTGGCACTCACTAAAGAACTTAGCTTTAGTGTCCATGAGTAGTACTCAGCACCTATTAGTGCAATTGACTCATCTCGGTATTTGTCTTCAAAGATATGTCCTGGTGCATCTTAACGTATGCAAATATGGAATTTTGTACATTTTATGTTAGGAACTAATGTAAGATAAGAATTTTAAATATAGTTCCTTACATACCTCTTTATCTTAGTTGGAGATGATGTGATCACCTGATCCATTGGATTGGGTGACCTCAGCTTCATTAGCTTCACTGCTACATGGTTCAAACTTCTTAACCCGTGTCTTGTTCATCTGTTCCCTTATTTTCTCAATAGTAGGAGTAGGTACTCTAGTCTTGCAATCTTTCCTTGTATGTCCAATTTTCAAACAACTGTGACAAACTAGGCTTCCATTCATCCAAATTTTAACTTACCTCTGAAATGTGTCCTTATGCAGTTTTCTAGAACATGTTTGTACTCACCACAGTAATGACAACTATGCCATGTATTGTAATCCCAATTGTGAGTATTGCCTTTTCTTGGTGATTTCTCTTGTACCTTTGATGTCCATTGTTGTTTACCTTTGGTTCTACAATCTTGTGCTCTATGACCATATTTGTGACAGTTATAGAAATTGCCATTGAATCTTGGTGTTTTTCTTGCCTTTGCCTTACATTCACATGCTTGATGTCCAAACTTATTACAGTTAAAGCAGTAACCATTAAAGTTAGTTTTTGGATTGGACTTACCATTCTTGCTTCAACAAATGTTTGTTGTATGACCTGGTTTCCCACAGTGGTGACAAATAGGTTTGTTGTTTCTCAAATTTGCATGCCTTCTTTCACCTATCTTAGATTATTCTCCATCTTTAGTGGTTGTATGTTTTTCAGTGTGACCTAATCCAGAAGAATCTTTAGGTCTTCTTGATGCTTCCACCAGTTGTTTAAAGTAGCTCATAGCTGCACTCAGATCATTCACTCTATTATTTATTTCTTTCTCAGATCTCAATTCATCTTTCAATTGACTATTCTCAGATCTAAGATTAAAAAATCTCCAAGTCTTTCCTACTTATCTCCTGATTTGCAAGTAGTAGTTGATTTTCCATGTCCATTTGATTGACTGCCATTGTTTGTACATCATGTGTTCTTTCATCAAGTCTGGTAGTTAGCATTCTGTTGTCTTCTTCTGCCATAGCCTTTTCATCTTTGGCTTTCTTTTTCTGTTCAACAACTTCACACATTCTTATTGATTGGGCTTCTTGTTCCTTTTTCAAGATTTTTGACTTCTTCACATAGTGTACTATTCTTTTCTAGTAGATATGCTATTGCTGCATCGCTCTCAGTAGAATCTCCATTCTGAAATAGATTTGTGGTGTCCTCTTCCTGATAATGAGTGTCATTCATTTGTTTGGCCAAATCTTTCCTTGTAGCCAAGGACTTCTTTAATTCTTGTCTTGCAGTCTCAAGCTATTGTAGTGCTAGCTGAATATCACTCTTTTGATTCTGAATGAATTTTCCCATCTTGTAGATCTCCATTTCAAGATTTGTATTCTCAAGCTGATTATAACATTTTTAGAGAACTGAGCTCTGATACCAATTGTTGGAAATACAATAATGGGAAAGCAAGATACTGAGAGGGGGGGGGGGTGAATCAGATCTTCAAAATTAAACACCTAAAACAAACTAATCCACATTCATACATAAATGAATCTAATGTAATCTTAGATAGCATCCACACAATGAAATGAGTAACACATAACACAATAACTTGGTAACCTAGAAACCCAGATAGGTAAAACTGGGGTGGGGATGATAGCCACAAAATTCTCCACTACTGTTGTAATAAAGTGTACCGGTTAAGGTTACAATGTTTGATTACAAAATGTAATCTACCCTGTGAAAGGTCTGCCCTGTTAAGAGCTTAAGATCATTACAATCTACCTTGTTAAAGGATTTAAACTTACAATGAAGTAAGCACTCTGTTAGGAGATTTAAGAAAGGTCTTCTAGAACCACTTTGTTAAGAGATTTTCACCTGATAAAATGATTAGAATGTCTCAAGTATTGATCCTTCGTTATGAACTCTAATGCTGATGATGGATCTCCTCTTTCCAGTACCTCCTATGATCTCATAATCTGATATAACATTACTCTACTGTTCACTGTGTTATTGATCTGCCTGATCTCTGCTTCTTAACAAAATAACCTTCTGTGCATTTCACTTCTGAAAAATGCAGTCGCCACACACCACACATACACACTTGCAAAATAGGGTTCATAAGCAATCTAATATACTTGTTTAGATCTGATAGCGAGATCTAGATCAATGATCAAGATCTGATATCCATGCCTTGATGGTAAAATAATTAATGCTTACAATGAGTATGCATAGGATAAAATAATTAAATGCATAACTAACTCCGTATAAGAATATTAAATGCATATGTTAGTCGGCCCAAAAAGCTTATACAAGTTGGCCAGATCACTTATCCTTGAAGTTTGTATCATTCCATAGATGTATACAAAAACTGTCCTGCTCGGCACTTGACTGTCTGTCGCTCGGCACTTAACATCCATGTGTCTTACTCAGCTCAACAATGTAACTCAGCTCAGAAATGTAACTAGGCATACTGAAAACTGCTCGGCAATGTTGCTCGGACTTGCATAGTTTTAGCTCAGCCACAGTGATAACCAACTAAAATTGCCTAGGTGAATGACTAAGTGTTGGTCACTAATCATCAACATATCTTAGAGATTAACATCTTGTTGCATGAAAAACATTTGAATGTAAGTTGTCCTTCATACTTTCCTTTTCCTTTCTTTTCTCTTTTAGTAATCATGACAATAATTTCTTCTAGTTCTTCATCAACTTCTTCTTTCTCATTAGAAATGGGTAAGGTTTTCTTACCATGTATTGATGCTTTAAAGGTTTTTTCACTTTTGGGTTCATTCTTCAATCTGGATATCTCAAATGCAGAGATTTTACTGATCAAAGTCTCTCTCTTGAAGTCTTTTGAAAATTGCATGTTTTCATCTAGAATATTGATCTTGCTCTCATAGTCTGTTGTCTATGTAGTCATCAGCTTGTCCATTATGTCTTCTTCTGAAATTTCTCCACCATTGTTTCTGAGTTCAAAAACTGTTTCATTTATCCTCTGATTGTAGGCTCTGATGTTCTCTTCAGGTAACATCTTAGGATGGTTGTATTTCTTTTTCCATGTCTTCCTGCGCGCATTCTTTTCTTGGATATCTCCTTCAAACATGTCTTCTAAATAATTCCATATTGTGTATGCCTTGTTTACTTTCTTGATCTTAGAGAATTCACTGTCAGATAGTGCACTTATAACGGCTTCTTTGGAAACTGCATTAGCTATGAATGTATCCTTTTGTTTACTAGTAGCATCATCTCTTGCAAGGTCTTTTAGAGAGGGAATACCAACTTCTTTTGTGGCTATCTCAAAGATGTCAAAACCAACACACTGTAGATGTGTTATCATTTTGTTCTTCTAATCCAGATAATTTTCTCCATTGAACTTATGACTCTCTTTTCTGAAGTATGTCATCTGATCTACCTTAAGTTGTTAGGCTTTCTCTTCAAGGTACTTGGCTCTGATACTAATTGTTAGAATAGTCCCAAAGGATAAATGAGAGGTGGGGGTGAATCAGTTATCAGTTAATTTAATTCTTTTCTCCTATTAACTCCAAAATATAATAAAGTAAATGCACATTCATATAACACAATAGACAACACCATAATTTGGTTACGGGGAAACCAAATGGTAAAAACCATAGTGGTAATTAGCACCCACAATGAACTATACTTGTTTATAATAATCCCTATTAGAAGATCTTGCAACCCTGTTAGGATTTGTTATTTACAATGCAATAAGTATAGTGACCTAGTTAAAGGTCTGACCTTGTTAGGACTCTTTTATAAATAACCCTGTTAAGGGTGAGGACTCACTATCCAAAAGCTCACTGCTTCAATGGTGAAGGCTACAACCTTCTGTAGAATAGATATACACTATATCTAATGATGAACTATAGAGTAGACCTGTTGTCTTGATTAGTTCTAATGTGTTGTAATCTTCCACTGTTTCTTCACATAGATCCTTGATGAATGAAACACAACTGATATTCTGCTCTGTACTTTTTTTGCCTCTTTTCTTATCATTCACACTTAGCGTTTACAAATGAACTACTATAGTTATCTTCCTCAAAGTATGAGATCATGGGACCTATTAGGAAACTCTTCATAACATCCTTGTCGACTAAACTAACCACACAAGCATAATTAAAACCGCACAATATAAACTGAATAGACGCGACGCTTCACAAAGTCGGCTTCACCAAATTATCTCTAACATTGCAATCTTGTTGAAACACATTTGGCGCCTTTAGATAAATATATTCAATGCATAATTAAACTTGAATATAAACACACATATCCCGAAGATAAGTGCAACTCAAAAACCAATTCTGATACATCGGCTATGTATAGATAAACTCTACAAACTGTAACTGCCACTAATAGAATTACACAACACAACTGAAACTTCATATCTATGTCTATGTGTATGAACAAAGCATCAACAACATGTCTACAATATGAATGTAACCACGCAAGAGTTAATATCATCATTCTTATAAGTACATATAGAACACTGCTGTATATTATATGTTGTCATCAATGACAAACATACAAACAACTAGCTACCAGAAGTAAAACTCCAACAGTCGGTGACAACTGACAGTTCCATTGGCATGATTCTAGTTAGCTTTGGGATCTCTGTCCATTGGGCATCATTAGATTTTTACTCATCAGGAAACTCTATTTTTAGCTCGTTAGGCATCCTGTGGTTTTTCTTCATCGGGCAACACTGTCTTCTGCTCGTCGGGTATCACTGTGACTTTTCTTCCTTGCCTTTACCAATGGTGTGCACTCTGTCGGTGTTATCTGTGACTTAGTGAATAATTGGCATTTATGCATTGCTGAAAGCATAACCTTTGTTCTATAGATTCTCTAAAGTCTTTGGCATTATTTACATGACCGTACAAATGATATCAAGTTGACATCAATGACAATACAAACCATTAACTGATTTAATGCTTTGCATTATCTTCAACTTAACATTATCAAACATTTAATCAGTTACATGTCATCAATCTCTCCCTTTGGCATTGATGGCAACATACTATATTATCACATTATACTATCTCTAATATACTATGAAATACAACCGTTGAGATTCATCAAACTACCAATATTTTTTTTTGATAACTGATAAATGTCTGATCTTTGGTAAGCTCTATTTTAGCTTAGATTTGATTCTTGTAGCTCTTATGTTCTGATGTGTTGTGTCCTCTTCTTGTGTCAATTTCTCTCTTTTGACTGTTCTCTCTTTTGTGATGTCTTTTTCTCTTGTCAGCAACTCTCCCTTTGTGTAATCTTTTATACAACTTTCTCTCCCTTTGGATATAATCTCTCCCTGTTGGAGTAGTCTGATAATGGATAATCTTTCTCCCTTTTTCAGAAGAGTGTGATAATATGGATAATCTCTCTCACTTTGACAACAATGCCAAACAAATATTTTACAAATATCTGACATTCATGTCAAGAAATCATTTTTCTCCTATCCATAATATATTCCTTGAATTTCCCTTATCCATCAGCAATACAGCAATATGTTCTGGTGCTTGGTTCTGGTATATACCTGTCTGTATATATATGTAGCTTTTGAAGTTCATCTCTTTGCTTGCATCAACATGAATGATATTATGATAATATGTAGGCTGATGCAGCCTTTAGTCATATTACTGACTAGCAAACAAGGGTTTGACCCCTAGTCTCTTTCTCAAGTACTCAAATGTATCCTTGGGCAGTGGCTTGGTGAAGATATCAGCCAATTGTTATTTTGATTACACATACTCAAGTTACACCTCCTTTTCTTGAAATTGTTCTCTCAAATAATGATACTTGATGGAAATGTGTTTAGTCTTAGAATGCATGACTGGATTCTTGGAAATGTTTATTGCACTGGAATTATCACAATAAATAATTACTGGTTCTAAGATCTTCATATTCATACCTTCCAATAACTGTTTGATCCATGCAATATTTGAGCAATTTACAGCAACAACAACATATTTTTCTTCTGCAGTGGACTAAGAGATGCATCCTTGCTTCTTACTAATCCATGTGACAAGTTTGTCACCCATAAAGAATTCTCCTCCAGTTGTGCTCTTCCGATCATCAAGATTTCCAGCCCAATCAGCGCCAGTAAACACCTTAAGTTCAAATTTGCCTTCTCTTCTATACCATAAGCCAAATTTCTCAGTATTCTTTCGATATCTTAGAATTCTTTTCATAGAAGTCATATGTGATTCCCTAGGGTTAGCAAAAAATCTAGCAACAATTCCTTCTGCATTTGCAATATCTGGTCTAGCGTGTACAACATACATGAGTTTTCCAATCATTGATCTGTACAAAGTCTGATTTACCTCTGTTGTCTTGTCCTCCTTTGTTAACTTATATCTAGTAGCCATCAGTGTTCCAACTAATTTGGAATCTTCCATCTTGAATATTTTCAGGACCTCTTTGATGTATTTGGACTATGTAATGAAAATACCTTCACTTTGTTGAATGATCTGTAGACCAAGAAAAAACTTGATCTCTCCAAACATAGAC
>MU227705.1:2397632-2410059 GCA_018584345.1 Thuja plicata | reverse complement strand
GTTAAGAGACTTGATGCTTCAATGGTTAAACTGAAACACTATGACCTGTTTCTAATGCAACTTTGAATTGTATATTTTCAGATCTATTTAAGTACATTACCTCTCTGATCAATGTATCAATTCAATTATTTGTGCTCCACACTTTCTAATCTATGATGTTGTGCTTCACTGTTTGTCAGTGTTTGTAGAATTCTTTAGCTCTCCTTTAGCTTGATTGATCAGGACTGTATGAAGTTCTTCTTCATCAGTTTCTCTTCAACATCCTCTTTTCATTCACTTTCCTTAATCCCCTTTTCGTGAATGTGATCATTGCGAAAATGAATTAAGATTGTCTCTTATATAGACATTATTTTCACCTTTTCTTGATTCTTGATTCTTAGCGTGAAAAACAATCAAGCCAATTTGATTTAAAACATAACTCTTGATTTATCTCATAGTTATCTTCTTGCCAACTATACAAATATTCTTTAAATCAACTACTTAACTCTTCCCAGCTAGATATTTTGTCATTTTCTGAACTCTCTATTCCGTCAGTCAATTCTTCACTTAGTTGTCCGTGACAACTAACAATTCTGTCAGCATGACTCCATTTAGCTTTAGGATCTCTGTCCATCAGACATCATTAGATTTTTACTCGTCGGGCAACTCTATTTTCGGCTTGTTAGGCATCATGTGGTTTTTCTTCATTGGGCAACATTGTCTTCTGCTCGTCTAGTATCACTGTTTCTTTTCTTCTTTGCCTTTACTGATGGTGTGCACTCCATCGGTGTTATCTGTCACTTAGTGAATACTTGACACTTATGCATTGCTAAAAGCATAACCTTTGTTCTATAGATTCTCTGAAGTCTTTGGCATTATGTACATGACTGTACAGATGATATCAAGTTGACATCAATGACAATACAAACCATTAACTAATTTAATGCTTTGCATTATCTTCAACTTAACATTATCAAACATTTAATCAGTTACATGTCATCATAGGTGTCCTAACAGTGACACTATACTTTTAGTGCATAATTTGTGGGTATCATCCCCATCAAGTTTTTCTCTTTGCCAGGGTTTCCTCATGAAAAAACTCATGGTGCTATGAGTTATCTTAATTATGTGCATGTTCTTTTCATTTCAGAAATTGTATGGTTAAGTTGGAAGTTATTAAGTTTGATTTTAAAGTGTTGTAATATTGATTCACCCCCCTCTCATTATTACCTAATCCTAACATTACCCATAGCCACTAGATGAATCCAAACTCAAAAAAACACTAACAAAAAGAGATGTGATCATAGGAAACTGCTCATAGATAGGTGCTAAACATTAAAGTACGATCGCACACACTAATGCCAACACAAGTTCCAAAGCCAACTCGATCTCTCCAATAGGGAAAGAACAAAAATATGACCATACTAAAACTAAGATGACTTCCCCAAGTCAAAACAAAACATGATGTGATCATAGACAAAGATTCACCAAGGCATCGTGAACAAACCCATATGATCGCATAAGATAATGAGGCAATAGGAATGACCACCACCTAAAACACCAAAACTATCCAACTGGAATAGAACAATGAACAAACCAAAGGAAAATATTTTTTTTGATGCAAGATAGCCAAGATCCTAAGATGCTCTTGCATCATCAACATATTTCTACTATTAGAGACAGTGTTCCTGGTATGTTCAGTCAGATGTTTTGATCGGTGTGGTTACTAATTTGAAGATCTAATGTTGCGATTGTACAATTATGTTTAGGGATGTATTTATTTGATTATGTTCAAGTAGAAGAGGATCACATGATGATTTGAGAGAGTTGTGATGAATTTATTAGAAACAGATATTTTGGTTATTCAGTCTGTGACATTATTTTAATATTTGGCTCAGTGTGGATCGGGTATACATTATTCTTAGTTGCTAACCTGGTGGTGAGTTAAAAACATGGATGTGTGTCCTTAGCTTGATTGGTTCATGATTTGGATATTGGAAAGCTCATTTTCTTTTATGATAGTGGTTTCTGATTAGTGTTCCTAATGAAAATAGAAGAGAAGTGTATGTATTTTGTGATAGAGGTGTTCATATTGATGTCGTAGTATTTAACATTACTTGCTTACGTTTCTAGATCATGTTATATCTATGTTTCCAGATCACATTGGATTATGTTATCAGATTTGGTGAATTTTGTGTGGTGTGTTGTTGTTTTTATTTGTTCTTGGCTGACTTGGTGATGTAGAACGTTGAGAAGAATTGTGGCATGATCTATGGATCTGTAGTGTGTTCAAGGACATTTTTATGGATCCTTTCTGTCTTAGCAAAAATTCAATGAATCACATTGAATATTGAGATTGATGAATTAATATATTGTAATTAGGTCCCTGGCTGAACTAGTTGAAATAAATTGATGTAATGTACATATATATATATATATATATATATATATATATATATATATGCAATCATTTTTGTTAGTGAAGGTGTGTGTGTGTGTGTGGAAGAGACAGAGTATAGATTTTGTGTGAAGAGGTATGAGTAGAATCTAGAATTGGGTTAGAGATTATTGCACTTCTTTGGAACTTTTTGGCATATCAGAGATGGTTTTTGTTAGTTTGTGAGTTTGGATAGTATGTCCTCTATGATTTGTAATTAGAGATTTTTTTAAGGCAGTGAGCCTTCCCTGGGATTGAGATCCTTGTTGTATTTGAGTGATGTGCTTGAATACATGTGCATTCCCCTTTATAGTACTCCTAATAGGGTATAGTGCTTTTTGTTACTCCATATTGGTTTGAAGGTTGTCATTAGTAATCACAATGCACAGTTGGTAACACAGTCAAGATAGTTTAGTTTGAAATGGTCACCGAGTGCAGATTTAATCAAGTACAGTGATCACTGAGAAACAATGTTATCGAGCAGCATACACCAAGCACCAAGAGACAATATTCACCAATTAAAAGAGAAGTTACCTACAAGTTTGTAATGGCACATTATCCTAGGTAACAACTTTTTGCCGAGATGGATAACAGATTACCAAGATCAAGGAGGTTATTAATTGTGGATGTAATCATTTATTGATTATGTTTCCTATGTTTAGATGATCAAGGTAAATTTTGTAAACCATTGATATTAGGTTTTCTAAGATAGTGTAAACCCTAATTAGGTCAAATAGTTTGATATATGAATGTGAAGATGTTATTTTGAAATGTAAAGATTATACAGGGTTTCAACACAAGGATTGTATTGCAGTATACAGTTTATTCACAACAGACACAAGGCTAACGAGGAGTTTAGAAGGTATTATCAATCATAGCAAGGTGATACACTTATTGAACTTAAAGGATTTGATATCATCAATATTGAGATTGTATTATTCAGGTCACAATTTCTTGTTACTCTCTAACAATTGTAACATACTCAAAATCTATTAACAAAGTAGACTTAACCATCTTTGCTTAAATCTCCTAACTGTGTGCACACATACATTGTGTTGCAAAATCCTTTCATAAGGTAGATCTAAAAAATCTTATTGTTACTCCTAACAGGGTAAGATCACCAGAAGTGATAATCTTCATAAGCCCTAACATGCAACTTTATTTCTACAATAGTGAAGCTTTGTGGGTTCCATTCCCACTGCAGTTTTTACCTTCTAAAAAGGGTTTATGTGATACCAAAATACATGTGTTATGTTTATTTGAGCTTCATGAATGTTTTATTTTTTTGATTACATGCATTTACATTTATGCAATGGAATTTCATGTATGGTGAAAGCATGCTACTCAGTCAGTTAATATAGTTTATGTTTATAAGGATTTTGTTTTGAAAAGTTTTACGGGTACTGATTCACCCCTCCCCTCTCAGTACACACCGTTATATCATTCCAACAATTGGTATCAGACATATTTCTCTTATTTAGGAATTTTAATCACTGAAGAGAAAATATGTTACAATGGAAAGGTATAAGCTTGACAAAATTATTGAGAATCAAAAATTACAGTTGCAGATCTACATTGAACGGTTCAAATAAGCCAAAGAGAAACTGAAAGAGTTACTGATTAAGATAAAAGACATGACATCTCATTGTAATGAGATTTATTATCATGAAGAAGATATATATGACCCATTTGATACATCTGGATCTGGATCTAGTAGCATATCAGATGCATCTGAAGGAACCATATCAGATCTATCTGAAATCAATCAACATCTTATTGAACAAGTGAAAGAACTGCAGATCGGTCAAGAGACACAAATGGTTAGAATGATTGATGTCATAAGAAATGAAAGGAAATTTGAACAAGAAAAGAATCTAGCTATTGATGATAGGAGACAATCAGATGGTTGTCATGAGTCAGGAGGCCGATCGAGTGAACAATGAACTCGCTAAAAAATTGAAAGATATTGGTGAAGTAAGAGAATAAAATGAAAAATTGAAGAATGAAGTGAAGATTTAACAACAACATAATGAGATGATTAAGAGATTTGAAGATAGCACTAAAAGGATGAATGAATTTTTGAACAGTCAAAGGAGACTTAACAACAATACTGGTTTAGGTTATACCGAGCATAGAGAATCATCAAATCAAGTTGAACATGGGAATGTATATGCAAATCCAAAGCCAACCAAGCCCTCATGCTATCATTGTGGAAAACCAGGCCACGCATCAAATGTTTGCAAAAGAAAAGCAAAAGTTATTCCCAAATCCACTTCTAAATTCAATGGAAATTGCTATAATTGCAACAAGCATGGACATCAAGCACATGAATGTAGATCTAAGATGAATAAACAATAGAAGATACCCTACATGTAAAAGTATTGTCATACTTGCAACATGCATGGTCACACATCACAAGAATGCAAGACTAAGATGAAGAAAATCTGGAAACCTAAAGGATAGGAAAAGGCATATCAATCGAGAAGACAAGGTAATGCATATACAAGGTTTGTGATTATAATACTTGGGTAAATTGCACATCATGTGGTAAGTATGGACATATTTCATCTAACTATATAAGAAAGTGGAGAGTAAAATCTAGAAATTGGACAAATTCTGGAATGACATGTTTGCACTATCATAAGGTCGCTCATTTAAGTAAATATTGCACAGACCGAGTAACAGAAACAAGTAATTTTGGAAATGGAAACACAATTGAAGAAATCATGAGGATAAGGAATCAAATGTGGAGGAAAGCATCCAATGACAATGTTGAACCAAGCACAACAGTCGATGACACCTCATCCAATGGATCAGGTGTTTCCACCACCTCCACTTAAGTAATGCAAGTAAGTATGGAACTACATTTTTCAAAGTTATATCTTACATCAGTTCCTTATATTCATTGAGTGAATGCCAAATTAGCATGAATTAAGATGCACTATAGTATTATATTTTTGTTAACTTGAAACTAGTTTAGTCGGTTAATCTATACCGAGCAAGAAATTCTAGTCGGTGAACATGTGAGAGACAAATGAGTTGATTAAGTCAACCAAGAATTTTTAATACTCACGAAGATGAAGTATATTTAGTGTTAACCAAGTGATTTGTTTGTCAAACGAGTGGTTGGTGACAAGAATTTATTGCACTGGTTAAGGTATTTTCTATAAATTTGTGGGAAGTGAACTTATTTGTTCACACAGTGATCAAAGAGTGAAGCAGAGTGATCAAGAGAAAAATTAGAGCAGAGCATTTTGAGCATTTCACAGAGATTCAAACATGTTTTGAGCAGTTTTTGAGTATATCAAGTGAGTATATGCACTTACCGAGCTGTCTGCAACATTTGTTGGAAGCTTTAAATTTGAAAACATGATGGCGTCTTCATCTCAAACTGAGAAAGGCAAGATTGAGAAAAGAAAGAAGGTAATTTTGATAAATAATTCAACATGCACATAACCCCACTATAAATTTCACCCAGAGGTTGCTGCACAACCCAATGACAAAGATGCGTTTGTTGCGATACTACCTAGGGTTCTACTGGTGCAAGATGTAAGAGCATATATACATTGCAAAATCAATGAGATAGGTGATTTTGAGCTCATCTTGACATATCAAGAGCTTTGAAACAATGTCAAACTCAAGGACGATCACAAGCATTTGGAGGTGAAAGGGTTAACCAATGCCCTACTTTTCCCGAAAGAGTTTAAAACTGAATGGTTTTGCATTGTGTTAAGCCAGGTTCATGATGGTATATTATGGTTAGATGAACCTATGAAGATCACAAAGGACGTGATACATGCAGTCACAGGGTATCCTACAACTTACAAAGAAAAATCCCTAAGGCACCCAAACAAAACCAAGATTGAAAAGCTAGGAGGAGCCGAGTGGGATGGTAGAAGTCTGAGGATCAATAGTATCGGTGATCCTGAACTAAGGTTTGGAGCCTATGTCATTGCATACAAGATATTCCAATCCAACAGACCCAACAATGTTGTGTGTGGTGCAGTAGATATTGCATATACAATTGTAAAGAAGGGTTTGCAACGCCACCTAGCTGAGTTATTGTTAAGGCAATTGGAAGAGAATATGAGGACAATCAGGTCAACACATTCAAACACATGCAAGTTTGGTTCATTACTGGTATGCACATTTTTCTACATGCAAAATTTATTTCCATCCATCGGTAATGTAACTTGGGATATCAACCGACAAATCATTATGCAAGTCGGTGAATTCATTAAGAATATAGGAGCAATTTTTGAACCTATTATGGAAGACTATTTCAAGATGTTCAAAGAGAGAATGGAAAAGAGAAAAAGGATACCAACCCAGTTGGTAGAGAAATATAAAGAAGATATATGTTTTGTGGTAGACACCGACACCACACTTATCAAAGCAGTAGAACCAAGAACAACATGGCTACCCCCAATGGAGTATGGAATTGATATAGATTTAGCTTCAAAAGAAATAGAGACATTACTTAATAAGCCTGTAGGAAAGTCTGCTATGAGATTTGGTACTTATGATGAAGCTAAAACAAGGATAAAGATTGGAATTTAAGTAGAGAAGATGAGAAGAAAGAATACCAAAATGGTAAAGACTTTGAAAAGGAAATTTGGTGTAACTGATGATGAACTTGAAAATTTATTAAATGATACTGAGGAGAAGAATCCATTTGATGAAGCAGAAGATCAAGATGTTGAGGCCATAGAATCTGATGAAATAAAAGAAGAGCCACCTAAGGCTAAGAAGGGAAAAGGCACAAAGGAAGAGATCTCAACTAGGATAAGAACAAGATTGGTGATAGAAAATTCACCACCTTTGAAGAAAGGAGTTGCTAAAATAACTAGAGCCTCACCTAAATTAACTTATCAAAAGAGGAAGTCAAAGGTCACCACCAAGCTCCCTGCACCGAGACAAAAGAAAAAGTATGTGAGAGGAAAATATGACATTGATGAATCTGATGAAGAATATACTGATAATTTTTGTGTTGTTAAGAATAAGATCCCACAAACTGTTGATGAAGTAGATAAAGCAATAAAGTCAACTAGAAGGTTGAGTAATCCAAAGCTACACAAATATGCAAGCCTGAGCACCAAGGATTAGGACAAGTTAGAAGAAGAAATCATAAGCATGATGATAACCTATAGAAGAGTACTTGTATAATTTGCTACATATATAACAAAAGAACTCTATGAAAAAGTATCAGTAAGATGGACATATGCTCTGACAATAAAGAAACAAATGAGAGAAAGGTCACTCATTTTACTTACGCCTAAATACACAGTTGCTACAGTTAATGAATCCATGAAGACATATGCAAAGAAATTTTCAATGCAGTCAAGGGCATTCAAAATTATTCAAGGAAAGTTAAAAGAAGTAGATTATGATAAAAAAATTATATGGACTAATCTCTTGAGTCCTACCGAGTATAAAGAGGCTATAACATCCACAATCGACACCAAGGGAGACCAACTGAGTCCTGAGCCTATCAATGTTGAAGACACAGAGAAACCTAAGAAGGACACACAAATAGTAGACCTTACTACTAATGTTTCCAATGTCATGGATAGAATTCCTGAACTGTTAACCTTTCTTGTACATGCATACATCACAATAAATGATATAACCGAAGGTGACCCAAATGATAATGCAAAGGAAGATGAAGTAATGACTAGTGCCACCGAGAACCTCAAAGAAAAAGAAGCAATCAAAGTAGCCCAATCATTGGTACCAAGTAATCTTCCTATACTTTTCCAAGCAATTTATATTGTCAATGAAGCACAACATGAAACCAAGACACCCGAGAAGGTCATAGATACACAAGAAGAAAAGGGTGATGAAATTGGTAAGGAGACCGAGCATAGTGGAGCTACTACATAGGGTGATACACCAAAAGAAACCATTGATGTGACCGATAAGGGTGAAGGTAATACATAGACAATGGTAGACACTTCTACCACTGATACCGGGTTAGTGACCGAGCCACCCAAACAAGTTATCGCACCCACCGAGCCACCAAAGACAAATACCGAGCACAAGGATCAACTTTTATTAACACAATCTCCTACCTCTAGTGTACATGAAATGAAGAAGAAAAAGAAGAGAGGGAGAAAAGGTCTAGTCACACTAGATGAAATCATAGACATACATGAATTTTAGCTGAGGACACTTGATCCTAAATCCCTGAGAAAATATGGAGAACTTTGTACCCGAAAAGAAGCTCAAGAAAAGATGAGGTTAGAACAGAAGAAAACACAGGTGCTAGAGGCAGCCAAGGAGATATTGATGCATTTTGTTTTTGATGCAAACATAGATGAGTCATCCCCAATCATTGATCAACTTGCGCTACTCATCGAGGAAATAAATGGTCCAAATCTTGATGTCGAGCAAATGATAGAAGAACGAGCCAAGCAGAAGATTTAGTACAATCTTACTGAAAGATCAGCTAGAAAGTGGCAGTGAACAAGGTAAAACTTTCTGAGATTATAACAACCCTATAAATTATTATTTCTCAAGTACTTATAATTATTCAGAAGTTGTACACTCTAGATCACTTCACTACCGATATTAGTGAAAAGATACATAAATTAGATAATGATCTCAAGGATAGTGCCAATTGTCTCACAACCAAGAAACATGCATTTCAAATGCATTACTCTAAGGTTATACACAACCAGTTATTGAGACTCAAATTGAAGAAGGAAGAGAACAAGATAAGAGAAGAGGTAACCGAGCTTTGGGTCGTGTTACTACTTCATATCACACTGGTGGAGAATTATGTGACAGAGGCAAAGACTTTGATTACCACCCCTGAGATATCAATCATAGAGAACATATATGATATGCATGCTCAAATGACCTTGGATTCATTGACCCTTGAGCATTTAAAGGAAGAATGGGAGAAACTAATGGAAAATCTCTAGAAGACCCATCAAAACATTTTTAACAAGTTGTAAGTTATTTCTTTTTGTCATTAATTTCAAAAAAGGGGGAAAATATATGTAAACAAGGAAAACATATGTGTATATATGTATATCTGAGAGCATGTACAAAGGGGGAGTCACTATGTATGAGTTACTAGGTGTACATATAAAGTTTTTGATACTAATGCCAAAGGGGGAGAATGTTACTCCATATTGGTTTGAAGGTTGTCATTAGTATTCATAATGCACAGTCGGTAACAAAGTCAAGACAATTTAGTCGGTAATGGTCATTAAGCATAGAGTTAACCAAGTACAATGATCATCGAGCAACAACGTTACCAAGAAACATACATTGAGCACTGAGAGACAGTATTCACCGAGTAAACTAGAAGTTACCTACAAGTTTGTAATGGAACATTATCCTAGGTAACAAATTTTTGCTGAGCTGGATAACGGATTACCAAGATCGAGGAGGACATTAATTACAGATGTAATCATTTATTGATTATCTTTCCTATGTTTAAATGATCAAGGTAAATTTGGTAAACCATTGATCTTAGGTTTTCTAAGATAGTGTAAATTCTAATTAGGTCAAAAATTTTGATACATGAATGTCAAGATGTTATTTTGAAATGTAATGATCGAAGAATGATCATGTAGTAGCTACACTAAGGACATCTACAGATTAGACAGGGTTTCAGCACAAGGATTGTATTGCAGTATATAATTTATTCATAACAGAAACAAGGCTAACAAGCACTTCAAAAGGTATTATCAATCATAGTAAGGTGATACACTTATTGCACTTAAAGGATCTGATATCAGCAATATTAATATTGTATTATTCAGGTCACAATTTCTTGTTACTCTAACAATTATAACAAACTCAAAATCTCTTAACAAAGTAGACTTAACCGTCTTTTCTTAAATCTCCTAACCGAGTGCATGCATACATTGTATTGCAAAATCCTTTCACAAGGTAGATCTAAAAATTCTTATTGTTACTCCTAACATATTAAGATCACCATAATTGATCATCTTTGTAAGCCCTAACATGCAACTTTATTTCTGCAGTAGTGAATCTTTGTGGGTTCCATCCCCACTGCATTTTTTACCTTCTAACAAGGGTTTCTGTGATAGAAAAATACATGTGTTGTGTGTATTTGAGTTTCATGAATTTTTTATTGTTTTGATTACATGCATTTACATTTATGCAATGGAATTTCATGTATGGTGAAAGCAAGCTACTTAGTCGGTTAATATAGTTTATGTTTACAAGGATTTTGTTTTGAAAAGTTTTAAGGGTATTGATTCACCCCTCCCCTCTCAGTAAAAACCTTTCTATCATTCCAACACTTTTAATAGAGTACATTCATCTTGTAGGGTTGATCCCCACTGAGGTTTTTCCCTAACAAGGTTTCCATGTCAAAAATATTTGTGTTATGTGTTGATTACTATGTTATGATCTTGCTTTCATGTTCATCTTTCAGATATGGGATTAAGGTTCATAAGTTGGTTAAAGTTTTATGATATTTTGGCACAACTAATTCAACCCCCACCCCCTCTTAGTTGTGTGCTTTTCCTTAAGTCTAACACCCTTGTGATGGGGAACAAGATTTTTTTTGGAAGGACTCTTGGGGTGGTTTTGCAGCAATTGATAGTTTATTTAACTTTGATAATGCCAAAAGTACATTAGAAGCTCAATGGGGCATGTATGTTAAAGACTGCATAGAAATATCAGAAGAAGGTTTAGCTCATGGGTGGAAGTGGAAATCTTTTGACAATACTAAAATCCTAGAAGTGGAAAGGAAGGAGTTAATAATAATTTTAAGTGACATAAATACAACCTTCCATTTAAGAGAAGACATATTAGTTTGGGATGCCTTGAAATCAGGAGACTACAATACTAAGGATGGGTATGATTTTCTCATTAAAAGGCATTAAAAACCAAAAACCGATATCCCTCTAAATTTGTGCTAGGATAAGAATTTTCTACCTAAGACTGGACTATTCTCTTGGATTACCCTTTAGAAAAATATTTTGATTGCAGATAGGTTCAAAAGGATGGGATATGAGAGACCCAACATGTGCCCTTTATGTGAACAAGAGGAAGAAACTATAGACCACATATTATTAACATGTAGATTTTAAAGTTAGTGCTAGAAATGGTTGTGTAGTAGATTAGGATGGATCTCAGCCCTTCCTAACTCTATTTTAGGTTTGTTCCATTCCTGACGCATCACCAACAAAAATTGCTTATATAGCAACTTATGGCTAATAGCTCCTTCAATTTTCATATGGGAATTATGGAAAAAATGTCATAGGTGCTTGTGCAAAGAGAAGAAAATGAGCTGGGAACAAGTAACAAACAAAATTGAGGCTACTATTATGTAAATTGTTAACAGTATAATCATGCATCAACTCAAGATGGAATCCAGGATGATGTCTTGGGATGAAAAAATGAGAGGTAGGTGGGTAGGTTTAAAGATTCCTCCTTATGTTGGGATGGGTGTGGAAGGAAACAAGAATAAAATAAATGAAGTAAGATGGAACCCTCCTAAAATTGGATGGATGAAGCTCAAATTTGATGGGGCTTGTCGTGGAAACCTGGGACATGCAGGTATAGGATGTTTCATCCATAATTCAAAAGGTAAGGGAGTTGAAAGTATGGAAAAACCAATAGGCATAAAAACCAAAAACATAGCTAAGCTAATGGCTTTGGTAGAAGGATTGTTGATCTGCAAAGAAATGAAGGTGGATAAGATGGAAATATAAGGGGATTCAACAATAGTGATAAATGCACTAACAAAGGGCTCGATGCCTAATTAAAAACTTAATCTAGTACTCTCAAGAGCTCTAACCTTAATCAAATTCTTTTAAAAGAGCACCTTTAATCATATATACATGGAAGGTAATTCAAGGGCGAACAAGTTGGCAAATGAAGGAGCAGATGGGAATTCAATAAAGTGGAGAAACGGTTAGCAGGATGAATGAAAGTTGTCAATTTATGAATAATATTATGAAGCAGTCTACAAATAGGTATGCTTTAGGTTAGGGTTTTAATAGGTCATCTTAACCTCACTCC
>MU227705.1:2384645-2397174 GCA_018584345.1 Thuja plicata | reverse complement strand
TTTCCTGATGAAATTTCCTTTGATATCATGTATAAATGAAGTTTCACAAGTTTGTGGTTATTAAACCCCATACTGTCTCTTCAAACTATGAGCCTATTAGCATTCAATACTATCTTTAACTCATACACGTGTTCTGTCAATTATCATGAAGTGATGATCTTTTATGTAATTTAGCCTTTCTCCAAATCGGCAGCTCATCCTCTTTCTTTGGAAAAATGATGACAAGATTTAGTCATCTCACAAATAGTTATAACTACCTCCTACGAAATGACGATAATTTGCCACTTTGTGAATGTGAAAAATATGACTTGCAAAATAGAGATGACTTTGCTAGTTCACAACCTTTGTAATCCTTACCCATGAAATATAGATCATTTTTCTATTTCTCTAAAATATAAATTTCCTCTAGAAAAATAGTGATCATTTTTCTATTTTGCTACAATATAAATTTCCTCGAGCGAAATAGTGATCATTTCTCCATTTCACTACAATGTAAATTTCCTCCAGCGAAATAGTGATCTTTTCACCATTTTGCTACAATGAAATTGCCCTTGAAGTAATAGAAAAAAATCTTAATTTAGCCACAATGGAGATTTCCCTCAGCGAAATAGCGACAAGTTCTTCATTTTGCAACTCACTATTTTGGACTCTGCAAAATAGTGAAATATGATGGAAAGGGTATGTTTTGTATTTTGTGTGATTTATGAAATATTTTAAATATTATAGTGGTGCTCATGGGTCATTCCACAAGGAGGATTTTGGAAACTTCATACTGTATAAAGGATTCATACTTCGGTTTGAATTAAGATGTCAGGTCTACATTCCCCTCTATGATTTAGTGAGGTAAGGAAGCTAGGTTATCAAACATGCAACTGACAAGTGATTATATAGAATGTATTCTCTTATGAGGGGATTGTGATTTAGGAACATGATGGAAATGAGCCTCTTGTGTCTTCTCTAATTGTTTGATGAACTGATGGTTATTTTTCTTTATTAGCAGCATGGGATGCACACTTTCATTATGAGCATTTCTTTTTCAGATTAGAATCAATATGGATCATATTTCTCACTAGGAATAAGTTTTAATAAATAGTTCTTGGTTACTAATTTGTTTGGAAAGGAAGAATGTGCAGTTACAACATGTGTAGGTAAAGAAGCTCAGTTGTAGCAATAATACAAATCTTAGGAAAATAATCTAGAAAAGTTTATGGTTTATGGACAGTAGATGAATACATATTGTAGCTACTTTATAATAACAAAGCCTGTAATATGGGGAGATGTAATCCTCAATTATACCTCGTATCCACAAAATGGGATCTTTTGTAAATCAATGTAATCCTCTACAATTCCCATGTGTATACTTAATGGGATGTATGTAAGATAAAGTAACTACAAGATTTCCTCTCTCTCTCTCTCTCTCTCTCTCTCTCTTAGAGAGAGAGAGCATACTAATTTTCCTATACGTTGTATGTATGGGAAATAATGAGTACCTATTTTATACCTTACTTGATTCAAATGGATTGAAAAAAATGTTGATGCCTAAAGATGATCATAGGTTAATTACGTGTCAGATCATCTCAAGATCTTTCCTACACTTTTTGAACGGAGTCAATTAGACTCCGTATGTGGAAGTTATGGCTTCCAGAGCAAAGCGTATTTTAGTTTCTTCAAAACCCGATCGGGTTATGGAGAATGAAATGCATAAGTTTTACTTCTTCAAAACCCGATCAAGTTTTGAAGTACTTTTTTCTTTTCATAACCCAATCGTATTATTTAAAATTTAGAAACCCGATCGGGCTATGGCTTGGGAAGAGCTTTGGAAAATGACCCAAAGGCTTGGAGGCTCATTTTCCCTCCATTTTTGTTCTTTCAGAAGTTTTTTCATCTTTTGAGATGAATTCTCAACTTTATCTTCATCAGGTTTGCAATTTGTCAACTGGGTAGCTTTATAATTTTCACCATAATATTATACGGTCTTCTTATCTTTCTAACCATATAAAGTTTTATATTTTTGGACAACTTTAGCATAGTAAAATTTAATTTTCTTTACCAGTGTCTTGATTGTCCTCATAGACATATGTCTACCATTTTTTAATAAATTTTAATATACTTAATCAAATTACAAATAAATTACATATTATTGTTCTACACTTGATTCTATACACTTTTAAAAAAAAGGTTTTCATTTTTTATTATTTTGATGCAAGTTATGCCCAGCGCACGAACAAGTACCAAAATTTCAGGATGCGATCACTTCAAAAAATCACAGAAAAAAAATACCCATCAAAAAATTACAAAAAAGTACACAACTTCTAGATCTCACTCTTACCTATCATCCTACCAAAGGGATTTAAAAAATACTGAATATAACTATATCTTTTGTACCGCGCACGGAAACAACTATGTTATGTTTTTTTCCAAAAAAAGAAGGAACATATTTTCGTGCACGCGAGGTTTGACCCTCTTAATCTTATCAATTTTTAAAAAAACATAGTGTTTTAGAAACTAGATTCAAAGTAATACAATTTTTAGTTTTTACACATCTTCTTATTTTGAGTGCATGACCCTCAAACACCTGTTCCAAGTTCAGGTTTACCTGATTTCAAAAAAATGTGTCCACTTATACCCCCCTTTTTGGTCCACAACTTGGTGCACACACCCATTGGAAAAGATTTCCCCTGCCAAATCTACCTTGAAGTTGTGTACAATCCTGCTGTTCAAGGTTGATCTTATCGATCTCTTGTCATTGGACAAACATTCCCATGAAAACTATGAGTGCACTCAATTATATATATCAACCTATTGTGTGAAAGATGGTGAGCTTGCAGCTATTGAGATCATGACACGACGTGATACATTGTGTATCGGTAATGAGGTCTTTCTTCTTTTCACAAACTTAAAAAAACTTAGTAGCAAACGATCTCTATATAGAAATAATGATCCCATAAAAGAGCGATCTGCTACTCTGGCCTAACCAGCTTTTTGAAAAAGCTTGACCTGACAAAATAAACAAATCAAGATTCTAATCACCTGGTCAAAGACATCAATCTGACTGACTCCTTTTGTTTGTTACCTGGCTTCAGTGGTGATGTTCTAAGTACTATATTTTACCAACTGGAAGTGCCCTATCTATATCTATGGTGAGGGAGGGAGGCAGAGAAAGATAGGGACTCAACTGAGCTTGAGCCTTCTGGACATGGAAGCAAGCATTTATGCACCCCTGGTGGTCATCATATATTATAAGTTAGTAGAAGAAACAGGAAAAAACATGCAAAATAGATCCTACAAACTATAATTCAAACTTACAGTCAAAGAGGTACAATGGAATACAACATGGCATAAAATGCATGGTCAACGTCAGATATCTACACTCTATTTCTCCATCTTGATATTCTCCATTTCTCCATTAAATTTCTTCATAGTGCTCATTCGTCTAGTGATAGGAAACAAACCAAATTAGTAACAAAGTTTCTGGAATGACAAGGGAACAAACCAATAACCATTAGCCCATTCCCCTCCTCTTTTGAGTGCATGGTGAGAACAATGTTGTAGAATTGTACCAAAGCTATTCATGTGTCATCTTGAACGCTCCTTCCAAGAGTCATTGCCTTCATCCAATAGTGTTTCCCGTTACTAAGATTGGCGTAGATGACCATAGTGTAAGAGCAATTTTGAAGGCATAACTACTCACATACAATTTGATTTGTCGATGACCTATGGTCAGTATCATTTCTAGGCCACCCTATGTGCGAAATCACTCACAATTTCTGCCCTAGTTGCACAACCTGGGTCCTGCTACTTAGCCAAAACGTCGACGATGAAGATCAGACAAGATACATGTATCAGATAGTGGAAGATACTTGTAAAATTCATATAATTTATTGAATGAAAGGAAAATTTGTGGTGATGAAATAAGACAAAAAATATGATTTAAACATAGCATAGCCTCTTGTGGCATGCAATTTATAGACTTAAAAAAAATATTTTCTCAAATTGTAATGAAGTACTTTGTATTTTCCTTTCTTTCATTGAATTGTTTTTGGTGGAATTCGCATTAGATGTCTTTCTCTTGTATAATATTTGTTTTGAATTTTTGGGCTACCTTCCTATCCACCTCACCAAACTCTTTCTTTCATAGAGGTTCACACTCAATGCCATCTTTATTGTTGAAAACAAATTCATCCTATTAAAGACATATTGATAATTAGTTAAAATTGAAGGCCTCATGGATGGTTGTGTGGGCTAGAAAGGGTAGGTGGGATGTTTCCCTCCACGCATTGGATGAAGACAAGAACAATTTAAATTTTAGAAATTCATGGATTTCATATTAGATTTGTTTGAGAAAAAAGAAAAATTGATTTTTTGCACTGACTGTTTGCTATATAGACCAATCAAAGAACAAAGAAATGATATTTATATAATTATTTAAAATAAGAAATAAATATAGACTATAGACTTTTTGTTTCAAAAATTTAATTCAGTGTGGTGATTGGTTAAACTAATAGCATTTTTGTTTTGCATGAATGCATAAGTATCATGCCTTGGCAGGAACTAATAAGTAAAATGAACTATATAGTATCTATATCATCATATTTATTTCCAACAATAATAAGAGGGTATTGATTTCTCTTGGTGGCCTCTAGTGAATCGTGAAAGTCACACCAACCTAAAGGTGGGCTTTATAATGATGAGATGGAACACCAAGTGGATCACACATGTTGGGATTAATGGGAAGCAGTACTAATAGGGGAGGGGTGAATCAGTACCTCTAAAATTTTTAACACTTTTCACCTTTCTTCATTAGTAATCAATCTTTACTGTATTACCGACCATATCTGATGTTCTTTCTTATGCATGTAATATTAATTCATTATCTTAATTGTATGCAACATTCATAGAAACATTCATGAAAGTAATAGACACATAACACAAGATATGATATCGCATAAAACTCATGTTAGGAAGTAAAAATTGCGGTGGGGATGGCACCCACAAAACTTCACTATCTGTAGAATGGAAGGGAGCTGGTAAAGGCTTACAATTGATCACTTTTGATGATCTACCCTATCAGGAGTATTAATGTGGAGACCTGTTGGGATCTACTCTATTAAGAGATTTAGCAACACTAATGAAGTGTGCACTCGGTTAAGAGATTTATAATATGACTGTTAAGTCCACCTTCCTTGAAAGGATTTCTTAAGTGTACTACACTTGTTAGAATGAGTACAATATGTTTAACCTGGCTGTATGAAATCTATAATTGTTGATCACAGATCCATTAAGTCTCACAGTATATAAATATCACCTATAGTGATTGATTAATACATTTTCCTCCTCGTTGGTAGCCTATGTTCTGTTCTTGACAACTGATTCAATCTTTGTCTGTGTTGTTGCATGAATTCTCTTGTCTAATCCTTAGATGCTCTCAGTGGATACAATGATCATCAAACAACATGTTCATAATTGATTAAGCATCTATTTATACAAGTATTTGACCTATTCTAGAATCACACATTACAATGTTAACTCTAGATCCAAGGTATACAAATTGACCTTGATCCTTTAGTTTATATGTTTTAAAATAGTTATACTGATAAAAAAAATAATAATTACATTTCTTTCTCCGCACATAATGGATTTAAAACAAATCAAGAAGATAAATATAAAACTTCAGTGATTTATCTGACGTGGAAAGCCAGATCCTTTTTTTGCGGGATGTAACTGACTGTCAATTCTTGATCATCGGTGTGAACTGAAAGTCTATCAGTGTTCCTTCATTGAACTAATTGTCAGGTTCCCTTCATCTGTCCGGTTCCACTCTTTATTGTTTTGTCGGGTTGCATTGTTGGTTACTCGTTGGGTCCCCTTGTCCTTTTTGTCATTGGGTAACACTGAATAGTTTTTGTCAGGATGCTTTGTACTTGGCAATATCAGTAACCTTGGCATTGGGTAATGTTGTGCCCTGTCTATTGGTGTAGTGTAAACCGATGGTGTGTATCATGTTTTTCCTTGTATATACTAATGGAAAAATATAATGTCTTCAATCTCCCTCTTTGACATTAGTATCAAAAATTGATATGTGCATACTACTAAGGTGTTTAGTATGTACACCATGTATATATCCTTATCATTATATGACTCCCCCTAACTGTATGCATCAGTATAGTATAAGTATATACTTGCCTCTATACTATACATTTCCTGTTCTTTCCTCTCTCAAATAACTGAATGTACATATCATTTCTTCCTTTCATTTCCCCTTTTACTGATTGACTATACATATCATTTCCCCTTTTATTTGATACTCGTGACAAAAATGTACAACTTATAAGTTGTCAAAAATGTGACAAAAATGTGTAACTTACAATGTGTTAAGAATGTGGGAGTGGGTGTTCTTGATATCTTCGAGCATTTTCTCCCATTTTTCTTTGAGGAGTTCTAGTGCCATGTGCTCTAGCTCAATTTGTGCATGCATATCATAAATGTTGTCTAGGATAGACATTTATGGGGTGGCAATAAGTGCCCTTGCCTCTGTCATATGGTTTTGCAGTAATGAGAGTGTTGGTAAGAGTTGTGCTTAAAGCTCACTTACCTCATCTCTAAACTTGGTTTCTGCAATCTGTATGTCTTGTCTCAACTTCCAAGCTTTCTTTAGCTATTCATTGTGCAATTTGATTGCCACTTCATTGTTTGTGAGACTTTGTGCACTTGTTTGAAGATCAACATCAATCTGTGCTATCTTTTCGGTATACTCCTTTGTGAGTTGATCTAACGTGCATAGTTTTTGTATCAAGGTTATAGCTTCTGAAATAATTGGGTCTACTATGCTTACCAGTTCAGAAAGCTTTACCTTTTACAGTGCCACTTCTTGGCTTATCTTCTAAGCTAACTTGAATTCATATTTATGTTCAATTCTTTCTTCCATGGCCTTCTTAGCATCTATTTTCTGAGATGTGATTGCATCGGTGAGAACCACTAATTGATCAAGCATGGGGGTTATTTGATCAACATCTATATCAGGTACAATTTGCTGAAGTATTGTTCTTGCAACTTCAAGTACCTTTGCTTCTTTGGTGGCTTTTCTCAACTTATCCTGCATGACTTTCCTTTCACAAAGTCTTGCATACTTTGTCAATTCAGTACGATCCAATGTCCTAGGATCACATACTGGAATCTCAATTATTTCATCTAGAGTAACTAGATTCTTGTTCTTGCTCTTCTTCTTTCTTGAGATTTGAGTAGAGGCAGATGTATGAACTACCATTACAAGTTCACTTGTCTTCTCAGATGCACTCGATGAAGGCTTTGTAGATGAAGCTTATTGTGTTTTCTTCTCGGGGTTCACCTGTCGATTTGGTGAAGACGTCTCTCCATCAACCTTGGGTGTTTCTACAAATTTCTCTTATGTTTTCTTCTCCTGCTCATCTGTATTTGATTCTTCACTCTTTTTCTTCTGCTTTTCCTCTTCTACTTTTTGTGCTTCTTCTTTATTCTGATCGGTAGACTTGTCTTGCTAATCATCGGTTGCAGCTTGATCTACAGTTGCATCCTTTGGTTCATCTATTGTGTCTTTTGTTTTTGCATCACCCTTATCTTTGGGTATGCTTATATCTGTTTCATTAGATTCTTCATTACCTTCTAGCACATTTATGGCCTTTATCAACACTTGCATATTATCCTGAGTGCTCACTTGTGCTACATCTTGATTTGTGTCCTACTCATTGGTTTGAGCTTGTTGAGCAGTGGCATCTTCATCTTTTTTGAATTTTCTCTGCAGGGTCCAGTTCTTTTATGTCAATGAATGACGTGTCTGGCCATGTCTCATCAGCAACATCCATGTGTTTATTTCCTGGTGTCTTCAATGCTTGTTTCTTTTCTTGATCCTTAAGAGTTATGAATATTACATCATCTTATTTTTGTGGATCCTTATCAGAGTCATAATGAGTGATGTCTTGAATTTCAAGATCATCCATGACTTTATCTAAGTCAATTGGATCCACATCTTCAACATTATCCAAAGCAATGTGCTTAAGACTTGCTTTATCTTTTTCCTCCTCTATATGAGGTGTGTCGGTGAGAAGTAATTGATTCTCACAACTTGTTGACTCTGCAGGTAGATCTAGGATTTGTCTCCATTTGGCCTTGGTCATGCTATCTAGCTCTATAAATTTATCCTCTAGCACTTTGTAACCTCTTATCTTTGCTACAAATTTACTTGAGTGCTTTTTCATTATTTCTTTGATCTCTTCCATCTTTGATTCGAGAGGCATGAGTGTGAAAAGTACCCTCTCCCTTGCTTCCTTTTCAGTGTGTAAAGCATATGACCATTGTTGTGAAATTCTAATACCCAGCTCTATGGGTATTTTGTCAACAAATTCAACTGGTACATACTTGAATTTGACCATTGCCCTAATTATTACATCTTGTATTTTATGTTGGTCCTCTGGCTCAAGTGTTTCCCATTGTCTGATTTTCCTAGCAAACATGGTTCCTATTGCATCAATTGAATCAGCAACCTCATCAATTGTTTGATTGATAAAACTTTTCATATTTACATTAGGCTCATCATCTTTTGTATCTTCTATGTCAGCTTTGGTCCTGACCAGTCTTTTCCTTCTTTTGGTGGATCTTTATTTCACAGTTTGCTTTTCTGTTTGTTGTTTCCTCTTATAGGTCCTCACTTGACCTTTCTTGAGAGGTGTAGTATCTTTTGCTATTTGGCTCCTTGTTCTTTGATCCGTTGTGGTTCTTGGTTTCTTGGTAGTAGGTGGAGGTGTATCAGATTCAATGGCCTCAGAATCTGATTCTTGCTTATCTTCCTCTGCACCGATGGTACCCTATTCCTCGGTTTCCTCTATGTGTTCTTTCTCCTCCTCATTAACCGATAGAATATTTTCAAGATTCTTTACCATTTTGTTCTTCTTTTTGATAGTCTTCTTGATTACTAGGACTATTTTTATCTTGGACTTGGCCTCTTCATAAGTTCCAAATCTTGGTTGTTTACTGTCAAGTGGTTCATTGATCAATGCATCAATTGCATTTGTAGCTTAATCTATGTTAATTTCATAGTCAAGAGGTGCTAACCAGGCTGTTCTTGGTACAACCGATTTAATATGAGTGAAATTTTTATCCACCATAAAACATATTTCATCCCTATGTTGTTCAATCAATTGTTCAGGGATCCTCACTCTTTCCATCATCTTCTCCTTGAAGTCAAGGAAGTATGTAGTCATCAATGAATCAAAATTGTCACCTAGTGACTTGATAAGTTCACTAATTTGCAGTGTGACTGGTTTGGTGGTGTCCCATTTTACTTTGCCTACTGAAGGAAAGTATTATTGAAAGTAAAAGAATATACACATGATAAGTGAACCAAACTTACATGTGTTTATCTTTGCAGACCTGATTGTTGTCATATTCTCATCAAGTTGTTTCAATAGGATCTCACATAGATCCATCTGTATTCCCTTTGTCACTATCTTGTAAGTTGTGCTTACTTCTATTGATGAAATGTTGTTTAGCCTGCTTGCTTGGAAGATCTTGTAATCTATCACACATGCACTGAACCTTAGTTCCTCATTGGTGATGGTGTTCACCTTGAGTCCTCTGTTATCCCACATGGCTTTGGTGAGTTTTTCAACTTTCGGTCGAGAGGGATGCTTATGTTCCTTAGGTTTCTCAGTTATGGGGTAACCTATTATAGCATGTAACACATCCTTTGTGATCTGCTTAGGTTCATCCAACCATAACTTCTGGTCATGCATTCTGCTAAGAACTAACCTAATCTAGTCAGTTTTGAAAAACCTTGGGAAATATAGGGCATTGGTTATCCCTTTTACCCCTAAGTGTTTGTGTTCTTCCTTCATGTTCCCTTGATCATCACACAGCTTCTTGTAAGCTTGATCTATCTCCAGATCACCTATCTCAGTGATCTTGTAGTGAATGTAGGACCTTACGTCTTCTATCAGAAAAACCCTAGGTGGAATTTTTGAAAATACGCTAGAATCATTAGGTTGTGATGCGATCTCTGGGCATATCTTGTACTTAGGCTCCACATAGGTGTTGTTCTTTATTAACTTGACAACATTCTTCTTATCATTCTTAATCTTTATGGTTCTTGAAGTGGTTGCCATCGTATTTCAAATTTAGGGCTTTCTTAACAATAATAACAAAGTTCTTCGGTGCGCTTGGTACTTACTTTCATCTGTGTGTCTGGTGAGTGATCTGTTTGGAGTGCTTTGGATCGAGTCGAGGTCACTCTACTATTTTCTCTCTTTTCACTTTGTTTTCACTCTGCTCTTTCTTCTCAGATCACATGTGAGAAATGAAGTGCTCCCATTGAGTATTTATAGACTTTTTCCCTAAGTTTTTCATAAATTCTCAATGACTCATCGGTTCATGAAGACAAATTTCATCGGGAAGACTCTCAATTAACATTGTTGGTGTTGACAGGATGCTCGGGATAGCTGCTAAGATTTTTCTTTCACCGATGGATATCGGTGTTGTGTCAAGACAATCATTGTAACTTTCCTTACCGGCAGGTGTCGGGTTACAATAGCAACTTAGCCTTTTTATGTGTTGAGAGACAATTCTCGGTAAGTGTAGACAGCTCATCCTTTATGTTCATCGATGATTTTTGGTATGTGTTTATCGACGGGGTTGTTTTCTCAGAATTGTAACAAGTAACATAATATGCATCTTTATTCATGCAGATTTTGACTATCTATCAATTTGTATAATGGAACTGATGCAAACTATGACTTGGTGTAGTGCAGTTCCATACTTACTTGTTCATCTTAAGTGGGGGTGGTGATGTCACCAAATCCATTGGATGGGTTGTCACCATTTGCATTGCTTGGTCCAACTTCATCATTGCTTGAAGATTTTCTCCACATTTTGTCTCTAGCCCTCCGAATATCTTCAATGGTGTTCCCATTGGGATATATGCTTGTCTTTCTCATTCGGTCTCTGCAGTCTTTCTTGAGATGACCAACTTTATAATAGTGTAAGCATGCCATTTCAGGGTTTGTCCATCCTCTAGACCTTTTGGCCCATGTTCTCATGCAGTTTGTAGCAATGTGACCATATCTACCACATGCTGTACAATTTGTCCAAGTACTGCAGTCCCATACATACTGATTATCGATTCTCTTTGGTTGATAGGGAGTTTCTTGACCTTTAGGCTTCCATGCTTGCCTTTCTTTTTCCAGCATTCAAGACTTTTGTGCCCATTCATTTTGCATGTAGGGTAGTATTTGTCCATGTAGGTTTCCTTCTTTGGTTGATCCATCTTAGACTTACATTCATATGCTTTATGTCCTTTCTTGTTACATTTATAACAGAATCCTATGAATGAAGATGTAGATTTAGGAATACCTTTCATTTTGCCCCTGCATACATTTGATGTGTGGCCTTTCTTTCCACAGTGTTTGCATGTAAGATTTCTTGGTCTTGGATTTTCATAGACATTCTTTGGATTGGCCTGATTTGATGATTCTCCATTTTTGGTAAAACCTAGACTGTTGTTGTTGTTTACTCTTCGTTGTCCTTCAAGAAAATCATCCATTGTTTTATTTCTTTCTTCAGCCTTTCTGATAATTTCATTATGCCGTTGTTGAACTCTAACCTCATGTTTTAGTTTTTCATTCTCTTCTCTTAGTTCACCGATAATCTGTATTCTTTCAATGAGTTCCAGATTCATTCTATTTTCTTCTTGACTCATAAGAATAATATGATTTGTAATCTCATGGTGATGCTCAACATGTCTTTGAATTTCTAACTCCTTTTCTTGTAGCTTCTCTGTAATCTTCCTCATGTCATCAATAGCTAGTGTTATTTCTATTTCAGCCTGTCTAGCAGAACTCATCACATCAATCATTCTTACCATCTGGGTCTCTTGACCGATTTGCAGCATCTTTATTTACTCTGTCAAATGTTGATTGATCTCCTTTAGATTTGTGATGTTTTATTCTGATGTATTTGATTCTTTTCTTGTAGTTGATCCTGAAGACTCAAAGAAATCTGTAATCTCTTCTTCTTGATAATATTTTTCATTGCTCTGAGTTTCCATACCTTTTCTCTCATCCAACAACTCTCTCATCTTGATTCTCGCTTCTTTATACTGTTCGTAGAACATCTAAATTTCAATATTTTTATCAAGTTTGTACTTCTCCATTGTATAATCTTTTCTCTTAATCCTTTAAGCTTTCCAAGAAGAGACTTAGCTCTAATACCAATTGTTGGGATTAATGAGAAGTAGTACTAAGAGGGGAGGGGTGAATCAGTACCTCTAAAACTTTTAATACTTTTCACCTTTCTTCATTAGTAATCAATCTTTACTGTATTACCGATCATATCTGATGTTCTTTCTTATGCATGTAATATTAATTGTATGCAACATTAATAGAAACATTCATGAAAGTAATAGACACATAACACAAGATATGATATCGCAGAAAACTCCTATTAGGAAGTAAAAACTACGGTGGGGATGGCACCCACAAAACTTCACTATCTACAGAATGGAAGG
>MU227705.1:2371156-2384465 GCA_018584345.1 Thuja plicata | reverse complement strand
TAAGTCCACCTTCCTTGAAAGGATTTCTTAAGTGTACTACACTTGTTAGAATGAGTACAATATGTTTGACCTGACTGTATGCAATCTATAATTTTTTATCACAGATCCATTAAAGCTCATAGTATATGAATATCACCTATAGTGATTGATTAATACCTTTTCCTGCTCGTCAGTAGCCCGTGTTCTGTTCTTGACAACTGATTTGATCTTTGTCTGTGTTGTTGCATGAATTCTCTTGTCTGATCCTTAGATGCTCTCAGTGGCTACAATCGTCATCGAGCAACATGTTCATAATTGATTGAGCATCTATTTATACAAGTGTTTTACCTATTCTAGAATCACGCATTACAATGTTAACTCTAGATCCAAGGTATACAACTTGACCTTGATCCTTTAGTTTGCATCTTTTAAAACAATTATACTGATAAAAACAATAATAATTACATTGCTTTCTCTGCACATAATGGATTTAAAACAAATCAAGAAGCTAAATATAAAACTTTAGTGATTTATCTGATGTGAAAAGTCAGATCCACTTTTTGCGGGATGTAACTGATTGTCAGTTCTTGATCGTCGGTGTGAATTGAAAGTTTGTCGATGTTCCTTCATTGAACTGATTGTCAGGTTCCCTTCATCTGTTAGGTTCCACTCTTTGTTGTTTCGTCGGGTTGCACTGTTGGTTACTCGTCGGGTTCCCTTGTCCTTTTTTTCATCGGGTAACACTGAATAGTGTTTATCAGGATACTTTGTACTTGGCAGTATCGGTAACCTTGGCGTCGGGTAGTGTTGTGCCCTGTCTGTCAATGTAGTGTAAACCGATGGTGTGTATCATGTTTTTCCTTGTATATACTAATGGAAAAATATAATGTCTTCAACACATAATCATTTAAGCATTTATTATTGCATCCCTTGTAAAGGAATGTATCCCTTGTACTCTATGTTGTAAAAACTCACTTGTGGGAAATTGTAGCACATATAAGATTATTTTATGAAGACAATGGCCTAATGATGATACCCAATTGTATAGACATGCATTTATCCAGTGTTTAATTCAATCTGAGATAATGGAAAGTTTCCCTAACTGTATTAAGGGTTTTAGATTTTTCTATGAAGTGTGTTATATTTCTCATTGTGATACAAAACTGGGTGGGAACTGTGTTTGCATTGAGCTTGGTAAACTGGATGACTTCAAGAATGACCCCACTGTATGGCATATTTGTAAAGAGGGGGGTTTCAAATTTATTGAATATATTAATGGAATTGATGAGGATTTGTCTACCCAATTTTTCAATTCCTAGGAGGACAAGAGAGTTGTTAGGGGTATCTCCTTCAAAATTAGCGAGGAGGTGATAGCCAAGGTGACAGGGTTACCGCCTAAACGTAGAAAATGGAAGAAGATGAGCCAGGTGGTTGACAACGATAGCTTGAACACATTTTTCAAAGGAAACGAGATGCCCATCAAGATGTAGGGAGGTTATGAGAGGGAACAACTACCACCACCATAGGACCAGGGTCAAGTCTCATGGTTATGAAGTATTTCACTCTTGAAGGGCACTTAAAATTTTACTATTAATACCACATGCCCCTTCTTAACCATTTCAAGAATCATGAAACCTTATGATTTCCTTTTTTCTTGGTCAATTCCCTTGAAATTTTTGTGTTTGATGTTGAAGAGACCGCACATACCCAGAATACGAAGCATATCCCTCTACACCAGGGCCTTATTTTTAGGATTTATCATTTTCATTTAGCACTTTGCCCCCTAAACCTATTGTGGTCTATGAAGCCCCTATTTCACAATCCCCCCACCTACATATATTGTTGAAATTTCAGGACCCAACAAAAAGAAATGCATTCGCCACTCGGGCACCCTTAAAATCGCCTCTTAGCCTAACACCCCATACATGCCCAACGTCTCTAAGATGACTACCCCTGTTGCTAGTGGCTTGAAAGGAAAATGATCTAAGTTGGCCACCACTAAGAGGGAGAGGAAAAATCCCTTTCCCCTACCAAGAAGACTAAAAGTTATGTCTAGGAGGTGAATAACGAGGAGGATGATGAGGTGGAAGAAGAATACAATACTCCACGAAGATCATATAGACTAGCCACAAGATCTGCTCAAAAGGGGAAACAACTGCTAGTTGATTATGATTTGAGGAGAACACAAAACATAGAAATTAGAAAATTGAGAAGGTTAGTGGACAGAAATAGATCATGAAAGGTGAGGAAGATGATGCTAATGTGATTGAAATATCCAATAAATCAACCACCATTATCTCTACCCATATCTCTGACAACACGAAAGGGGAGTCTATTGACCTCATTGGAGACATGATGTTTAAGGAGGAAAATACTAGTTTTGCCAAGCCTAATGTGATTCTTGGTTCAGAATGGATGAATTCGAAAGGTGATTTTGGGAACCTAAAGATCAAATTGTCTTAAATGGAACACAAGATGGGGAGCATCTCAAGGTTTAGTCCCTGGGTCATCACAACTTTGCAACTTCTTTGTGCCTACTGCAGTGCAAGGTCCTTGGCGAAGATGGTGACGATGAGGGAAATTACAAAGACTTGTTTAAGTTTCTCACTGATTATAGGAGCTAGGTATCGTTCTAGTTGGGCTGCGACTTCAAATCCCCTTGTAATGTTAAGTCCTAGGGTAGCTATGACTACTTCTAGCCACCCCTAGGGGATATTCATAGATATTTTTCTTGTTGTTTTGGTCTTTTACCAAGAAGAACTTGTTACTTAGATATAAGTTTTGTTGTGTTCTCTATCTTAGGAATAAGATCTTTTGGTTTTCTGTTATTATCGGTACTTATCTGTATAATGATGATCTACCTAGGCCTTTAAGATGTCCAACCACCGCTTGTGGATACTTTTTGGGCAGTGTTGTTACTTCTTGCTTTTGATGTTCATCTTAGTGTCTTGCTAATCTTACACCTTCAGGTTGTGGTTTTGTAAGCGTCAACACCTTTGTTTTGTTGCTGATTAATATAAAAAACAATCATATTCTAAAAACTAGTGTCTCCAAATGTAAAAACAAAAAATAAATTAATAAAGAATATGTGGGCAATATGTCCTTTGTATTAAAGAGTACAACTTGTGTATCTCAAGATTGTATACTTGGTTGTGGACAATATGTAACTGATTGAATTGTTTGCCTTTTTGTCTTATTCTTAGTATAAAAAAAAAATACATATTGTCAAAAGAATCTAGAAAGTAAATTATTAGAGCTTTCAAGTTTAGAATAGCTTCTAGAAAAAAATGAAAAAAATTATATTTTCTTTGCCAAATATTATAAGAACTTTCTCTAAATACATTAATAACAATGTGAACTATTTTATCTCTTGTTGTTAAAAATATGATTTATGTAAAATAAACTATATTGTATATATGTCATCATATTTATTTCCAACAATTATATTCTAAGAACCAATGTCTCCAAATTTAAATACAAGAAACCAATTAATAAAATTAATAAGTAAATTTAATATACAAAAATCGATTACAAAGTGAAACTAAATGATATATAAAATTGATGTTGACTAGATGAATTATATTAAATTTATAATAATTTTATTACAAAACTATCATATTTACTATAATATTAATTGGTAATCACTTCAAGATGTTTACACAAGAATTTTGATTAAAATAAAATTTATAAATATAAAATCACTTTATGCACAAAATCAATTCTTGTATCTACGTGTTCAACATCAAAAAATATTTTTAAGAAGTTGATATTACCTATATGATATTGAGTTCAAATCTTCTTTAATACAAAAAAAAAATGATTTATAAGACTTTAATATAAAACTTACTTTACCAAAACAATATAATTAAAATAAAGTACATTATATTTATAATATCCTCATTTTTATTTCTAACAATTATATTCTAATAACCAATGTCTCCAAATCTAAGTGAAAAAAATAAATTAATAAATTTAATATGCAAAAATCCATGATAAAGTAAAACTAGATATATAAAAGGGATTTTGACCATATGCATTATTTTAAATTTATTATAATAAGATTTAAAAACTATCATATTTACAATAATGTCTATAAATCATGCAACAACGTTTACATAAAAATGTTGTTTTTAGAAATATAATATAAAATCAATTTATATCTTTATGCGTAGATGTTCACTATCAAATAATCTTTCTAAAATGTTGATATTAACCCCTCAAAATAAAACTAACCCATCTCATTGATTTTGAAGCCCTAAAACATTCCATAATATCCAAACATTAATATAATGCCAAATTTAATTCCAACTCCATTATCTACAATAAATAAATATATAAATATATTAAAGTATGAAGATTATAGTAATAATTTAAAAAAAAACAGATAATTGTTGTTGTTTAAAGGTACAATAATTGTTGTTATATGGGGAGTTTGTCAAAGGGTAACGTCTCAGCGAGTTTGTAGGACCCACTCTGACTTTATATTATAATTTAATTTCTCGAAAAGTCCGATCACACGTGTACCACTAAACTCATTGTTCATATTTAATTTTCCCATCCCTTGAGATCCCCGTCTTCCTTATTTTACTTCATCCCTTTCAAAATAATATAATCATGCTATTCTAATGCATTGTCACCCAATCAGTTTTTTATTGATGTTATGTTGGGTTTTTTATTTAAATTAATGTTGAGACTTTGGATTTGGAAGTGACATCATGGTAATTCTTTTAATACCATATTTTTGGGAATTGTTTATTTGTGAACTTTTACTCATATTATTTTAATTTAAATCATCTTTAGGAGTATTGATTATGAAGTGATTATATTAAATATTAGTTTTAGTTGCTTTAGTTAACTAATTGTGATATAGATATGTAAATATAATAAATTTAGAATATAGTTGGAAATCTTAAATTGCTATTTATATTTTGAAAATTAAATGATGAGGATTATGATAATTAGTTTAATAACAATGTATGGATGAGATTCTAAAATATGTTTGATGTCAAATCTAGAAATAACACCTCTTTGTTGGGAAGTTGCTTGGGGATTTACATTAAATCTATATTCTATTAAAAGAAAAGGTTGTGGGTCCAAAATGTGTTCGTAGTTATGAATTTATACTTGGATTTTAGTTTAGGTTAATTCAATAAGATATAAATATGCAAATATAATTAATTTAGAATATAATTGCAAATGTTAAATTGGTATTTGTATTTATGGTAATTAAATAAGGAGGATGGTGACAATTTGTTTAATAACAAAAGAATAATGTTGAATGGATGAGATTCTGAAAATTTGTTTGATGTCAAATCTAGAAATCACACCTCTTTATTAGGAAGTTGCTTGAGGATTTATATTAAATAGATATTCTATTAGAGGAAAAGTTTGAGAGGCGAGAATGAGTTCATAGATGTGGATTTATAGTTGGGCTTTAAACTTTTTGTGGCAATTACTCTTGTAGACTTGTCCTAGATATCTAGGAATTGATAGTATTTGGAAATATCTTGAGGGTTATTGATTAGTCACGTGGAATTAAATTTTCCCAAACCAATGCCTAGAAATCATATAGTGATTGAAAGTACTAATATTTAGCCACACAAATGCTCCTAGAATGTTTATGGAAAGCTAGATTCCTTTTAGTGCATCAATTTAATTGTGTGATAAAAATTATATGCAAATATGACTCACAAGTCATCAAATATGATTACAATAAAGTACATTGAATGGACTATAAATATAAGAAGATAGCAACATAACATACTATAATGAAAGAAATCGTGTTCACTAGCTTATATAGAAAAACTAGGAAAATGGGACTATCTCCTCTTACATTAGAAGGAAGATGATCCACTAGGATTGAGGAGGCTCGATTTCTGAGTGGATGCAATGATACTTTGCTATTTAGGGAAGATGATTGTGCAAATGTGAGATCTAGGGCTAGGAAGACAGAGAAAGGATCTTTCTACTAACAAAGCCAGTTGATGAACTAAGAACTCAATTTCAGGACCGGGTCTAGAAAGAAAATGTAGAGACTGACATGTACACTAAATTTTGACCTGAAATGGGATGATAGGGGCAATTTGGAGGGTTAGGAGCAACTCAACTCACCTTGACCTTGGGAGTCACCCTTGACCTAGTAAAAATTGATGTAAAAGCCAAGAACTCTTTGTTAGATCTGTCCTTAGCTTTTTCCAAAGTTACACCACCTATCACCTACACATAGAAAGAGGGAGAAATGTTGGAGTAAAGGGGTTTGCCTTAATCAAACCCTTGTTTAGGAATTAACCTTAAAATCAAATTGAAAATGCATAAAAATAAATAAGTGTGTTGTAAGTAGCAGAGGCTTGATAAGTGTCTTATACCTTCATGATGTGAATGAGCTTGGAATGAGATCACAAGTTTTGATGTAATAACATGAATCCATAAAGACCTAATAAGACATCACATAATATATTCTTGCATGATGATTGTTGATGCTTGCCACAATGAAGGATACGAGGAAGAAGATGCCTTGAGTGGTTGATATGTTCAAATGCTTGATTTCTCCTTGAATGCTTGAGAGATATGATTGAATTCCTTAGGATTCTATTTGATGCAAAAATGAGGGAGGTACCCTTGCATTATACCTCTCCAAGCCATTTCGGGGCTCAAAAGTTGAAGGAGGCATATTTAGCATATAGAATCCCGCTCAAAATCACAATACCCTTCTCCAATTCAAAGTTGGGCCAAAGTTAGCGTGTCAAGAGTGAATCCAAATGTATAAATTGGAAAATTTATGACCCGCTCATCTTGGGTCATGCTTGACGAGGCAAAAATGGCTCAAATTTAATCAAGGGCAATTTTGATATGAGGATTCCAAAAATGTGCACCAAATCAAAATGTGATAGGAAAAAACATGTGAAATAGGCCACACATGGTAATACGACCTATGTATGCAAATGATAATTGAAAGGGTGAAATAATTAAAGGGCACACCCATAATTAAGGGGCCCTCATAGATATTGTTGATATTGAATTATTAAAGAGGTAAATATTTAAATATCTATTAACTAAATGCATAATAAATTTTAATGATGCATAGAAGAATGAGCACACACTAAAATGGGTACTAACTAAGCATAAATTGTACACCTTATCAATGTTCTTACAATTTAGGACACTACACATACAAATTTGTATTTAGTCAACCCTAAGTGAGAAGGTTAAAGATGAGAAATTGGTTAATTTTCAATTTTCACAAGGCATGTTTATGACTATGAGGATGACCTCACAGCTACAAACTAGTCACAATATAGAAAGGGTCTTAGATCTTAGTGGCCAATGTGTTCATGAAAATTACTACAACAATAGGTGTAATAATAAGAGAATAACGGAAATGCATAAGGGTTGTTGAAAAATTGAAAGGAGATAGATAGTAGGTGTATAGAATTGGTTGCCCTTCTTCCAATAATACTATTGTCAAAGTAGGATGGGATATTATGTTGATATTAACATTTTGGTGGAATTGGCTAGAATGAAACCAATGCATTTTTCAAGAACACCGAGGCCCAAGTACTCAAATTTTAGCATAAAATCTTTTGAGAATTATTGAAAGAAACTAGTTTTTCCACATGCACTAGTACCACTATTTATCCATCTCTCTTTAATCAATAAAGTTTCAATCTCCTTGTACTTGGTTTCCCCACCTTCCTTATATGTGTGTGTGTGTGTGTGTTTGTGTGTGTGTATACATACATACATACATACATACATACTAGAAATACATACATACATACATACATATATACACATATATACATATATGTATGTGTACACAAACACACACACACATATATATAATATGTATGTATATATATATCAGTATACCATTCCACGAGTCTCTCCAAAACTTGACCTTGTTACCACTATTAACTTCCCAAGTCACATAGTTAGCAACAATCCCTCTTTCCGAGACCATAAAATCCCATATGGCCGATCCTCTCGATGGATCTAGGATTGATAACACCCGTGAATTGTCATTATTGTCCAGATATTTTTGCTACATTATTTGGCACCATAAACTTAAAGGTTTTGAATACATTTTCCATACAAGCTTGCCGCCAAAGGCTCCATTTCTCTTTGCTATATCATGTACACCAACCCCACCTAATGCAGGTATGTGTGCCATGTCTTGAAGAGAGATAAGAGGTATTTTCTTCTCCTCATTCATATTCCTCTTCCATAGAAAATCCCTGATCATTCATCATCATCATCATATATATATATATATACAATATGTATGTATATGTATATATATATGTGTGTGTGTGTGTATATATATATGTATATATGTATATATATATGTATATATATATATGTGTGTGTATATATATATGTGTGTGTGTGTATATATATATCTACATATATATATATATACATATATATACATATATATATACATATATATACATACATATATATATATATGTATATATATATACATATATGTATATATATACACACATATATATGTGTGTGTGTGTGTGTATATATATATATATCAGTATTCAATCATCATTCAAATCTAAAAATTGATCAGGGACTTTCTATGGAAGGGGAACATGAATGAGGAGAAGAAAATACCTCTTATCTCTCTTCAACACATGGCACACATACCTGCATTAGGTGGGGCTGGTTTACATGATATAGCAAAAAGAAATGAAGCCTTTGGCAGCAAGCTTGTATGGCAAATGTATTCAAAACCTTTAAGTTTATGGTGCCAAATAATGCAGAAAAAATATTTGGACAATAATTACAATTCACGAGTGTTATCAATCCTAGATCCACCGAGAGGATCGACCATATGGGGTTTTATGGTCTCGGCAAGAGGGATTGTTGCTAACTATGTGACTTGGGAAGTTAATAGTGGTAACAAGGTCAAGTTTTGGAGAGACTCATGGAATGGTCAGCCCCCACTATCGTCAGTGGAAAACATTGCAAACATTATGGTGCACTTGGAAAATTAGTGGGGAAGATTCCTTATTCACTACGTCTCAACATTCTGTATATTCTCTGGAAAGGTTATATGGAAAGACCCGGAAGATTTACCAGCAACCCATCAAGATAAGGAAACCTTTAGGAAAATACTTGCAGACAGAGATGTGTACCTATCAGTACATGAGGATAGACTTATTTGGGCCCCAGCTAAAGATGGTAACTACTTGATTAAAGAAGGATATCAAATTCTCCAACAAAGTGAGTCACACAAAGTGACATCTTGAGCATTCTCATTCTGTTTGAATCACATTGTACTTCCTAAATCCGGATGCTTTGCCTGGCTTGCAATTAAGCATCGAATATTGAAAAGTGACAAGCTAGAAAAATTTGGGATTGCACCTCCATTTAAATGCCTGATATGTGAAAATATTATCGAAACATCGGATCACTTATTCCTCAGTTGTTCTTTTACACAAGAATGTTGGATGTTTTTCCTAAGAAAACTGCAATACATCACTCCTCTCCCGAATGGTATTTGGGATTTATTCCAATCTTGGTCGGTATTACATGTGCAATCATTATTCACAAACATTTGGAAATGTGCTCCTGCATTAGTGGTGTCGGTAATTTGGTGGGAAAGAAATAAAAGGATATTTAAGAAAATTTTGTCTCATATTGAATTGGTACTAGAAGGCATTGAGAAATCAATTTCATAGGTGGTTAATGCTAGTCTGAGTAAAATTCATTTTAACCCAGTCATCACGCCTTGGGATGGTAATGTCATTCACACCTGGAAACGAATAGTTGTGCCAACAGGCTACAACTTACCTCAACATGTCCCATCTAAGATGGATAGATCAGCAGTTCATTGGCATCCCCCCACACCGGGTTTGGTGAAGCTTAATTTTGATGGGGCTTCGCATGGAAACCCTAGCATGTCAGGGTTGGGGGCTTGTATTCGAGACTCTTAGGGTGATATCCTCGCAATTACTACCTCTCCTCTACCTAAAGGTACAAATAATCTGGCGGAGGCTCACACTTTATTTGCTGGTTGAAATCTTGCCATGCAGGGAGGTTATAATTGCCTCCACATTGAAGGGGATTCTTTAGTTGTCATAAATGATTACATTAAGTGACAAATACACTCATGGAAGCTTTAGTACATTTTCACCCAAATTTGGAACCTATTAGACAAGTGCCTCGAAGTTTATCTCTCCCACATGCTTTAGGAAGGAAATAGATTTGCAAATTTTTTGTCCCATTTGGGTTGTGATGGGACTATGGTCTCAACTCTGAACCCAATAAACTTTATAGAAGAATAGGGTGGTCTTCAAAGTGTAATAGATGAAGATCGGTTGGAATGCGGCAGGTGAGTAGTCATTAATATTCAGACTGGCGAGGCATATCAAATCATTAAGCATAATATTGGTATTTTATATCCTAACAATATCCTCTTCACACTCGAAGGGACGTGTGGTGGGTTCGTTCATGTCTGCCTACAATTGGGAAATACGAATCCAAATGTTCACATGGCCACCTACAATTCTTGGGTGTAACAATTCCCAAGCGCATTTCGCATTGAATGGAATTGAATGTAAACAAACCCTACATCATACATGAGGTCATCAACATACATTGACATTCCTTATTTAGGGCTTGTTCATAGCTACTCAATCTTCAAGGAGCAAAAAATAGTGGACGATGGCAAAAGGAATGGATTTCTGTGTATGTTGTGATTTGTGCTCTTGCTTCCATGCTGAAATATTACCTAAGAACTACCGAATTTGGATTTCCCCTAATGAGGATGAAGAAGTCTTGCCAATGAATATCACCAATGAAGTGATGGATGAAATGTTAATGGCCCATTCCTCCTACATTCGACAGGCTATCAAACATGTAATTGGGTTAGAAAATTTTACCCCAACATTTTTTCAGTTTCTATTTCCCTCTCAGCTTGTCTCAATATTTTTTCCAAATGCAATGGATTTGTTGCAATCCCAACAGTTTCTTGAAACCTTGGAATTCAAAGTTATCCATAAGCAATCATGGGTGGGTTACAAGCTTAAATAAGCCATGTAGAAATATGATTTAATGGAATGGTCATGCCCTAGTTGGTGGTTTGTTTTCTCGGAACCAATTGATGCATAAGCATGAGTTTTTTGTAGCATACAATGGTATTAAGTATGCACTTCAGTAGCAGAACCCCATCATTTTGAAAAATGTAATTCAAGAGTCTACCCCTGTTCTCGGCACGTAGATTGGGGAACAAATGAAAGCTATTACATGTGCCCTGCTGGACATTTTGGGTATGCAATATACCCCTGCCATCCAATGAATATCTCCTTATGATTTGTCTACTAACTGGGACATGGATCCATCGAGTAAACACATGAAATTTGAGAGGAAGCGTCAGGCTCCTCTGTTGTCTCCATTGCGGGAAAGTTCTAGTGACACGGGTAGGGTGCTATATGTAAAGATCACTCATGAATGTGATTGGGCGATTGCGGCTACCTCTTCACCTAACCCTGGACAGATGCCTCATGAAGTCCAGAAGAGTGGTTGGAAGGTCTCCGATCCTCCAGAGTGTCCAAGTGGCTGAGCATCAGGTGGACCATTTAAATCGCGGTATGATCTAAAGCATTTACAAAGTGAGCTTGGTAGGGATCTCGGGGAGCGACTGAAATGGAGGAATGAGGGCTTCAGTCTTCCTTAAAATGATGGTGTTGTTGGAATTTTTTTTCTAACTCAAATTTTGGATGACGCCTAAATTTTCTTTTTCCAAGCTTGCTGGCTATCCTGTCTGAGTTGACTAGCCAAAGCATCCAGACTAGGTCGCTTACCGAGATACTACATTGCTACCGAATCTATACCAAGACAATCACAAGTTACCAATTCTGAGAAAGTACACTGAGACATCGATACTGATGCCATAATGAGTACCTACTGACATCAAGATACCAATTCTAAGTAAGGATCCTAAGCCACCGATACCGATAATTTACTAAATAAATACCGACAAATCACTGATTTGACGAGGTACTTCACTATCACCGAGCTTACTCCAAGTCTACCCCGAGGTAGTATACTGAAATGCTTCTAAGTTACCAAACTTTTGAGGTGCTTCCAAGTGGTTAATATTAAGTATCTGAGTTGCTACAGAATTGCTACCGAGTTACTGGACGGTCTTCACTAGCCAGATTTTGATGTAATGTCTTGGCACATAAAAAATGTATTGAAAATACTCATGCCAAGACTTGGGTGGTCTAAGTAGTTCATAGGATCTCTATGAGATTGGTTTTTAATTGAACTGAGAAGTGGGGTTTTCTTGCTAGTTCTTTCCCAATGGATTTCTTGAACTAGTTTTTATTTATTATATAATAATTATAGTGGTATCTTCCACTTTTGCCTTATATATATATATATTAGTGTATATATGTGTATATATGTATGTACACACACACACACACACACACACACACACACATATATATATATATGTTAGGATTAGGTAATACTGAGAGGGAGGGTGAATCAGTATTACAACACTTATTAGAATTTTTGGCCGGACCAGTTTCGGCCGTACATATGTGGCACACACGCGGTGCCATGTGGCGTCGATGTGACAGATGGGTTTCGGCAAAAACTGGTCCGACCGAAACAGTTTCAGCCAGAACCCATAAAAATTATATATAGGTTGAAATTTGGTTTGAGCGGCTCATTTGCACTGAGCACCTTTTGAGAATTGCAGAGTGAAATAGGGGTACTTCGACCGAAAATAGGTTGGTTTTTTATTTATTTATGTTTTTTTAAATTTTTTAAAGTTTTCTTTAGTTAAATTAATGTAGTTGCACTATTATTTGATGTTTTTTGTTTTAATTTTGTTATTTTTAATTTTAGAAAATATACAATATTGTTTTATGTAGATTTAATGTTTTTTTCAATTAAGATTATATGTTAGTTACTTAGTTAATTAATTTATTTTTATTACAAATGTTTCAAAACAGTAGGAAAATATTAGAAAATAGTAGGAAAATGTTAGAAAACAGTAGGAAAATATTAAAAAACAGTAGGAATGTGTTACAAAACATTAGGAAAATGTTATTTAGTTAATTAGTTTAGTTTTATTACATATGTTTCGAAACATTAGGAAAATATTACAATAAATTAAAACCAACATGAAACTAAAACATAAATCAACATAAACTCTAACAAATTAACCCTAAGATAAAACTGAAACATAAATCAACTTAAAAACTCTAACATTAACCCTAACATGAAACCTTAACCATATTGAACCCTAACATGAAACTTAACCATATTGAACCCTAACATGAACCCTAAGAAAACCTTA
>MU227705.1:2343756-2365472 GCA_018584345.1 Thuja plicata | reverse complement strand
TTTCTCCATAATAAATTCCTTCCTCTTGTGCATAACCCTTGCATACCAGTCTAGCTTTGTTTCTTGTTACCTCTCCATGTTCATTCAGCTTATTTCTGAATACCCACTTAGTACCAATTACATTTTTGTCATTGTGCCTAGGTACAAGTGTCCAATTCTTATTCTTCTCAATCTGTTCAATTTCTTCCTTCATGGCTTGTATCCAGTCTTCATTGTCTAAGGCATCTTTTACTGTTTTAGGTTCAAAATCATATAACAAGCATGTACCGTCTCTCAACTTGCCTCTTGTCATAACTACAGAATCCTTCAATACTATGATTTAATTAGGTTTGTGGTGCCTCCTCACATACTTATCTAGAGTAGGTTCTTTTTCTGGTTCAGGATGATCATTCACGTTCAATTTAGGTTGATTCTGTGACTCGACATCTCCATCAAATAGCTCGGTAATTACCTCCTGTTGCCCGACATCCTCGTTCTGTGACTCAGCAGGTGCTAACTGTTGCTCGGCTATCTCAATCTCAGGTTCAGGTAATGTATTAGAATCTTCCTCATCCATATAGATGAATGATTTGTAACTCTCAGGTTCCTATGTTCTTGCAGCTTCATTTTTTCTGCATACTCATCAATTCTAACATTTGCACTTTCCACAATTTTGTTAGTGTTAGAATTCAAACACTTATATGCTTTACTCTTAGTTGAACAACCAAGAAATATGCCTTCCTCACCTTTAGCATCAAGTTTTCCATTTCTTTTATCCTTCAGTATGAAACATTTTCTTCCAAAAACTTTGAAATATTTTACATTAGGTCCATATCCATACCAAAGCTCATAAGGTGTAGTAGTAGTACCTTTCTTTACTTGTACTCTGTTAAGGGTATAGACTGCTGTACTTACATCTTCTCTCCAATATTTCTATGTAACATTTTTCTCCATCGTTAGTCATCTGGCACAATCCATAATAGATCTGTTTCTTCTCTCAACAATACCATTCTGTGGTGGTGTTCTAGGTGCAGACATCTATCTTTTTATCCCTCGGTCATTGCAAAACCTGTTCAACTCATTAGAGATAAAGTCACATCCTCCATCAGATCTCAAACATTTCAGACTTTTACCTGTCTCCTTTTCAACTTTTGTGAAGTACCACTTAAATAACTGGAATGCATCAGATTTTTCTTTAAGAAACATAACAATCATCATTCTTGAGTAATCATCCACAAATAGAATGAAATATCTATCTTTGCAGTAACGTTTCTCACCAATGGGACCACAAAGGTTAGTATGAACTAATTCCACTATTTCCTCAGAAGTATGAGTCTTGCTCTTGAAACTAGATTTAGTCATCTTTCGTAATTGACATTGCTTACACATTGCATTTTCAGGTTTCTTTAACTTAGGCAGCCCTCTAACCTTTTTCAATTTGCTTATGCTTACCAAGTTATCAAATTTTACATGACACAACCTTTTATGCCATAACCAAACATCATTATATTGTGCAAACAAGCATGTCTCGTCAGCTAAATATAGATAAAAACAAGTTACCTTTTGTTTGCTCACCACTTCCAACTAGTTCTCCAGTGGCATCATAGATCTTTGGCTTCTTGTGATGGAATTTAACTCTGTAACCAGAAGTATTCAACTGTGCAACAATCAATAAATTATAATTAAGATCATCAACCCAATATACATTGTCACATCTGATCTTGTCAGTCAAGTTAATTGATCCTTTCCCTTTAACAAGACATGGTGCATCATTACCAAATTTAACATAACTGCCATTACACTGATCTAGGGTCTCAAATTTATCTTTATGACCAGTCATGTGATGTGAACAACCACTGTCAATAATCCAACGGTCACCTTTACTCATATAAGAAATTAATTTAGTTTTCTCATCATCATCATAATAATCTTTCATAACAACATACACAACTTCTATATCATTTTCATCAGATTTGTTAGAATCATTGTCAGAAGCTTCTTCAACTATATAGAAATATTTCTTACCTTTGTCTTTGTAATCCTTATACTATCTAAAGTCTCGATCATCCTTTTTGTCTTTGCACTAGTTGTCTCTTCTTTCATCATTGTCATTCTTATCAGGAGATCTAGCAGCAATATGACCAACTTTGTTACATGAAAAACAAATGATAGGAAGTTTACCTTTGAATTTTCCTTTTCCTCTAGATAATCTTCTTGCCATAAGTGCTTCAAGTTCTTCCAGATCATCATCAGTAGTGTCACTGTCAGTGTTCACGCATTTCTTTCCTTTCTTTGATTTGTTAAGGACCAACTAGGATATGAATGCATATTCAATAGCTTGTGGAGTGTAGTTATCAAATTTGATATTTCAAATGCAGTAAGTCTGCCTACCAGACCTTCCAAAGTCAAATTATTATTGGGAGTACATCTTAAATCTTGAATTGCAAAGGCTCTAATAGCATATATAGGAAGAAGTTTTCTCAGTACCTTGCTCATAATGATGTTATCATCAATGGTTCCCTTAGCTCCTCTAATAGCATAAATAAAACTTCCTTTATCCTACCATAATATTGAACTGTATTTTCTATGTCTTGCATTTCCATTTCATCAAACTTGCCTCTTAACCTTTCAGATTTTGGCTCTCAGTACATTTGCATCACCTTCATATATGGTTGCAAGGACATCCCACATTTTCTTTGCAGTTGTACAATTCTTTATGTATTCAAACTCATGATAGTTCAGAGATGATGCAATCTCCAACATTACTTGATTGTGCTCCTACTTTTCTCTTAACTGTGTAGCTATGGCAGGTGCAGTGGGGGCTACATAATCATGTTCAACATAGTGCTTAGCAACATTGCCAATACCAGCCAGATGCGATTTCATCAAACTCTTCCATGCAGGTAAATTCTCTTTGTTCAACTTTGGTACCTCCGTTTTATACATCTTGATCTTTTTCTCCAAGTACCTTCAAACTTTTTTCAAGAGACAAAAGCTCTGATACCAATTGTTAGAATGAATTCAGAATAACTAAGAGGGGGGTGAATCAGTTATCCTTAGGTCTAGATGTGCCCATTTAAACTTTATACCAATTTGAACAACTCAGATCTGCTCAACAACAATAACATAAAATAACAACATACATATGCAGTTTACTGTTCAGATGTAATCAGCTTGCAGAAACTTAACAATAAAACACAACATACATATTCACACAAGTTGACACCAGTATTTAACGTGGAAACCCAATATGGTAAAAACCACCAATAACATGCTATCAAGTTTTCACTCTTTTGAAGTGAGCTCTGTTAGGAGCCAACCCTGTTAAAGGTTACAAAACACATTGCTAAATGTGACTTGGTTAAAGGATTTAATCACCCTGTCAGGAGTGGACTTGTTAGAGTACTTAGAACATTCCACCTGAATGTCACTTTTCTAAAAGGATTTATACAATGACTGTTAGGTCAACCTAGTTAAAGGATTTTGACTGATACAATGGTTAGAAAGTAATCAACAGGTGTGATCTGATACATACAACTTAGTTTGCAAATTCAGATCCAATTCAGCTCTAATACTAATTCACTGAGTGGCCTCCATTCTCATTTCAATCTTCAGATCTAAATGGAAACCCGTCAAGAAATCACTTATGCAACTCTCTTCTTCTCTTATTAGATCATGCCAATCAGTCAATTAACTATGCAATCCTCTTACATACTCATCATACACATACACTATATGAATAACCCATTGAGGTTATCTTATACCTCTTCATCTAGGTAAAATAAATCTTTTCCACTTAATCAAGATCGTAGATCTTACGTTAGGTCAGATCCAACGGATCTTTCCATCATTACATTTAATTTATTTCTCCAAAGCAATCACTAATTGAATCTTTGATCCATGCATTAATTATGGTTACCCGTGCATTTAAATAGTGTGGATCAATCATGCTTATCCTTAATTAACTTTACATATCCCAATAAAATCAACTATGTCGGCCAAAGATCTCAAATATCAACAATTACCAAAATATTGTTGCTCGGCCAACACTGTGTTTCCTTGGCAATTTACTGACGCTTGGTCGACACTAGAAATTATGCTCAACATACACTAGTGCTCGGTCAACACAAACTTGCTCGACATAAACTATTCTCAGTAAACCGTCATCAAAAGATAAACAACACATTACTTTTCCAATGTGCCAACTGATCAAGTACCCTTGCGATTTCCCATAACTCAACCATTCCACTTGATCTTCTTGTCAAATCTCCTTCATCAATCAATAGATATGGTACTCAAACATATAGCAATAGTCTTACCAATTGAGGTTTGAAATCAATGACAAAAGAAAAATTGTTTCCATTGTAGCTTTCTAACAATCTTTCCAACAATCTCCCTCTTTGACATTGATGTTAACACTAAACAATAAAACAATAATTTTCAACCATAGTTACCATACAATCCAAAAATTCTGCATGTGCTCCTTGATATGAACAAATTTTCATTAATGTCTTTAGCTTCATTCTGATTCTCATCTTGTAAAAATTTTCTCTATGTCTGTGATCACACTGAAATATTTATGTTTCTGTTCATTTGTAGACTCCCTCTTTCATTAATCTATCCCTCTTTGACACCAATCTATTTTTTCAGTAATCTCTTCCTCTTTCTCTAAGTATAGTAAACTCTCCCTCTTTCAGTAAACTTCTCCCTCTTTGACAACAATGCCAAAGATGTTGACATCTTCATCATGCAAATTCTTCTACTCTAAACTCTATATCATGTTGTTCCTGTCATCTTGCTTATGACTGATCCTCTTTTCTATCTTTGTCTGTCTTTCACAACTTTAGGCAGCATCCTAAAGTGTGACTTCCTGTGCATCAATGTGTCAAATATTCTGAGTATAACATTTGATGCAAGATTACCTTTCTGAACTAATTAGCCTTAGTTAGGGGAATCACCCCTAATTTACCTCGTAGATACTCATGAGCATCAATAGAGGCTTGTGTTGTCCGGTACTCATAAATTGATGTAAAATTCTAATACCAATAATCCTTTGACAATTGTAAGCATTAGATCTGTCTATATCTGTTACAAATATGAAATGAAAGTTGTACATATTTAAATCAACAATAATGATAACATAGATGAACACAAAATTAAATTTTAATTTAGATTTTTCCTACAAACTATAAATTACCTTTCACTTCCCAAAAATAACATTTGTTTTATTTGGTGTCCCGAATAGCAAAATGATTTTTACACCATTCAAAAAATTTATTTGAATTCTCTATCATGTTACCTATAAATTTCTAAACTATTAGTTTAAAGTTCAAATACATCTAAGTTTAAATTATACTATTTGAAATATATATATATATATATACTGTTCAAACCATTTGTACCTGCAAGTTCATGTTGGCGAAGTGCACACTTCACACATGCTCCCGCTCCATCGTGCTCTCCTTTTCCATGTCCACTTTCAAAGAAGTTCCACATAAAATTAACATTGCATCTAGCATGTTGTATAGCTAGCCAATTAAAGACTTTTGCAGATTTAAATTGTCCTACAAGATTAAGTTTCTACATATGCAAGATTATGATCACATAATAATTTAACAAGTAATCAATGAGAATTTGAAAATGAATTGAAGTGCATAAACTTACCTACACAACCATCAGACCAAATCCAATGTTATGAAGCTTTTATCCCGCGATTCGTAATATCTTCAAAATACATTGCAAAAAAATGAGCCACATAGCTCCTATCATGAACCTTATCATCGCTAATATAGAAATGAACCTCCTTGATGATAATGCATTCATTTGGATTGGTACTCTCTACCTCATCCAAATCAAATTGTGCGTGTCTATAGGTCACTTGCACAAATATTGCAACATGGTCAGAATGATAATATTGATCTTGAAGCTCTAATTGAGGGGAGAATGTATAATTCTCAGAGAAATCTATAACTGAAAGAATACAACCAGGTGGAAAAATTTTTTTGGAATCACGAAACTATTTAACTTGCCATCTTGCACCATGACAATGATAGATACGTGGATAAATGATAGTACAGAACTTGGTCATAAACTCAAGGTAGGGCAATTCACTCACCTTCAATACAATTTTTTTGGATTCATCTCTGCTCTTAGTTTGGTATGTCTCATATTCAAATATCTTCCACAAAATTGGCATTGCAACAATAATATTCTCAATTTACAATGGAAATTTATGTAAATCTCCACAATCACTGCATGTACTCTTTATACATTGTACTTTGAACTCATCTGAATCTTCTGATTTCTCACATAAAATAGACTTCACAAATTGTGTCGTACTTCCATGGATGAGCATATCTGAATTAAGTATTGCCATAACCTTTTTATATGATTGAAAATATAGATGAAACTCAATATGATTTCGGAAACAACAAGTTTCACGTACCTTATTTATGTGTACAAAGCAAGGGCGCAACCTCTCAAACATTCTTTAACATATTTTCACATCTAAAAATTCTTGTTTGAATGTTTCAAACAATTGGCTTTGTGTTGTATCTATAAAATGTTTTGGATGTGCAATTTTCATACTGGTCTCTTCATCTTTCATCTGTATAGTATCCCTTCTATTAGAAGAAACACAGGAGTGAGTGGTCCAATATTCAATGAACTATCTTTTTACATCTTCAGAAATTTTGTCTTTTCGAGGAAGTCTACAAATATTAACCCAATTCTTTTGAATATTTTCATATAACATATTTCTCTTCTTGATATATCTTTGAAAATTTCTTTAGATACATTCAGTAAATCATAAATTGCATGTATTTGTTTTCTCTATTTCAACCTCTTACTAGATAAAGTAGTCATCAATGCTCTACGTGCATCACTTAAATCGGCTCATCGACTTGAGTTGTTAATGTCGTTCAATGCATCCTGTAATTTTTCAACTATTGTTCAATTTACATTGTCTCCTGAGTTTTTCTTGTTATCAACACCTAACAACTCCAAAACAAGAGTCATTTCTTTTTTCCTGAATAATGTTTTTCTAATCAGACTTTTATTTTGAAAATAGTCATCCCAAATATTTTTGCATTGTTTTTTAATTATTCTTTCAGGTACCAATTCGTCAGATGAAAATTGACTGAAAAATGAATCATCATCCATCTCCATCAAATTGCCCATGTCAAAAGATATATTTCCATCAATTTGTTCCCCTACTTGAATTGGATCTTCTTGGACTTCAACAGGTTCATCTTCATTATGTTTTGTATGACCTTTCATTTTGTCATCCGTTATTCGATCATATTTTCTTGTTTTGTTTCTTTTATTCCCCATTGCACAATTTGTTCAAAGTGAGAGCTTCGATTCACCTTCATACACAAAACCATATACAATTGATAAAAAAAATAAAAAATAATATTGATACGTTCATAATTTAATATTGAACAATGCTTTAATTAAAAACACAAACAAATCTCAAAAAACTAAAAAAAAAAATTTGTAAATAATACAAACCTCCTTGATAATTTTAATTCTTAGTTTTAACACCCAAAAATACAATTTTAAAATAATTAAAAAAATGATTTTATTAAAAAAACATTTTTAAGTCGAAATAATTGATAATTACTTTTAAATTTTAAAAAAATAAATTTTTTTATATATATCAACTTTGAGGGTTGTGGTTATCCATGCGACCATGCTTGGTCAGCCTTAGTTTCGGCTGAAACAGTTCCGGCCGAACCTGTTTCAGCCATAACTATTTTGGCCGAAACTACTTATGTGGCATCCCATGTGGCAACCAAATAAGCAAAAAAAAGGAAAATTTGTAACACGTCATTTTTGGGGCTTATTTTTTCACCAAAATTAAATTGTTTTTAAAATCTAAAAATACTCTTTTGTAGAGCTCTGAGTCTAGATTATGGTCATATAATTTTTATAGTATTTTGATTAAATATAATATATTATAAGTTAAAAAAACTCCAAGTAGGTATTTTAACATTGAAGACCATGCTCGTTCGAAAAAATAAAAAAAATAGCAAATCATGTTAGAATATTTTAAAACTTATATTAAACACTAGAGGAGAGAGTCCTCTTCAATAATATATAATTTGTTTTGTATTTGGTGTAGATTTGCTAGGGAAAATTAGGTGGGAGACAAAAACTATTAATTTCGGGTAACTCCGACTTTGAATAGTTATAACAGACAAAATACATACTGAAAACCAATCTTTCTTTTTTTATGCACTAGCTGTACATGTCATCTAAAACATATTCTAAAATCAGAGGAAAAAATGATTATTTACATATATTTTGTTGGTGGGAACTAGACCCTCAATTTTCAACATTTTTCAACAATTAAAAAAATGACTTCAAAAATTAAAATACTATGTCAATTCTTATTCAATTTTTTTAAAAAACAATTATAGGTGTAAACTGCATCCAATTTTACACATTTCATTAGTTTACATCATTTTCAAATTCTAAACACAAATACCACTTTTATGTCGTTGAAGTTTAACTACTTTGCATGTCGTGGTCCTCTTCCTTTGTAAAAGTGTGACACAGGTTTGTACTTTTACCCAATCCATAAGCTTGCAGAAATGAAAAGAACATAAGCAAATAACACAGTACTCATAACACCATTATTTTTTGTCGAGGAAAACCTGGCCAAGAGAAAACTCCGGTGGGGATGGTACCCACAAGCATGAACTAAAGTATAGTGTCCCTGTTAGGAGCTGAATATTACATAGTACATTTCCTTTTTAGAGGACTAACAACCCTGTTAAAGGTATACAACACCCTATTAGGGGCCAACTGAGCATACAACTTTACAATGTAGTTATGTTACAAAATGCTCTAAAAAAAGAACAAAACAAGCATCACTAATGCTTAGATAGTTCCAGTCATAGTTCTTCAATGATCTCTATCATCCTCTACTCTTCCATTCGCATGTCACATCCAAAAATATGTTCACATACAACTCACTCACTCTCCACTTTTCTCAACAAAAGATCTTACATATATATATCTTTCTTCTTTACCAGGTCGGCTCCCAAATACAATTATTACATAGTCGTCTCACAATACAAAATACATTTAATAAAGTAAATATCAAATGCATAGTCGGGGCTCTTGCATAATCAAAATTTCAGTTATCAACAATCATAATCCAACTCTGATTTCTAGGAGTCCACGTCATACTCTCTGAATCATCACTTCTGTCCAGATGCTCTGTATCACTATTTTGTTGTTGTATGTCTATCTTCAAATCTCTATAACGCACTATAAACATCACCAAAACAAAATCAATCTTAGGTGGAGGTCACACATACCCCATACTATCTTCCTCTAAGCTCGCTTGCCATAAATCATCGATCTTGATCTTTGATACCCAAAATACCTCTGTATCTCTGCTTTTGTACTTGACGATTTTAGAGTCACCAAAACTTAACTTTATAGGAATCAATCTGTAACCCAGATGTGTTGCCATAAATAAAAACCAAAAGTGAATCATAACACCCAAAATTGATCACTTTCCAATAATCTCTCCCTTTGGCATTGATGGCAACACTTAACAAAAAAATGACTAAGTGTTCCAACAAAACAAAATAGTCTCTCCTTCTTTCTCTATTTTGTTTTTCTATTCTTCCCTTATACATTATCTTCTCATTCTCCTTATTCATTTTTCTCTTCTCTCTTCTCCCCCTTTGACAACAATGACAAAGGTGCACAAAAGTAATAGGATTAGTGCTTGCTCACCAGTTTTAGAATATCTTGAAAGGAATCTTCCAAGATCTTCACTTCTGTACTCCATGACTTAAGCAATAGTTGACTAACATGAATTAGTCCGTTAAATGCAAATGATGCTTTCTCTGCATCTTTCAACTCTATAGGCATAGAGTTAGCCAATGATTCTACAATCTTCTCCATGTTTGATAAGTGTGCTTCAATTATAGATAGCTTAGGAGTGATTAAAATCTTCAGCAAATTGAATCTTCTTAGTACTCTCCCTTTCTCAATATCCATAACATCTAGTTTTTCCAAAATTCTTGTTACTTCTTTGTCCAATTCTATTATAGTTTGTGAGGAGGTCTCACAACTGTCCATCATACTGTTCAAGGTTTCCCTATCCTTGGCAATAATTTCTTCAATGTTCTGAACATGTCTGATAGGATTCATGTAGTAACTAAATAGTTGCCTTCTATGTGCAATGCAACTCTTAGTGTTTGCAGTAGTAGTTTTCAAAATGCTCAAGTCCCATCAGATAGACTTGCAAACTTTGGATAGCTTCTTCTTTGAGTAGTTATTTTCTGCCCTCTCTTCTACAATCTTTATCAAGTTCTCATAATAACCATCAAATTCATCAAGTGTTATCTTCAGGTTTTCAATATCATCTCTGTGCTGGAAAACAATAGGTAGTGGAAGCAATTTGTTCACAATATCAATTGCTCTGGTTATTACCTTAACCTTTTTGTCACCTTTTTTCTCTAATCTCTCCTTGGCTTTAGTAAGTGCAGTAAAAGCCAATTTTACTAGCTCATCCTCATCCATGCAATCAACATCAACATCTGTTGGATTGTATTTCCTTGCCAACATTGAGATAAAAGATGTGTTTACCTCAGTTTTGGTTTCATCTTTTTCTTCATGGTCTTTCTGTCCTTCATCCTATACTAATTCTCTCTGTTCTTCCTCTTTTCATTCTTCATCCTTCTATTCTTCATTTTCAGTCATAGCATTGTCAAAGTTTCCTTCAAAAGGGTCCTTCTAATCATTAGAGGTGTCAAGTATCACAGGTACACCAAAAACATAGAAATCTGGTTGTGTATCAACTTCTCTCTTCTCAACACTTGCCTCAGCTAGTTTCAAACTCTCTCCCATTCCTAAGGGTGTAGGCAAAGTATTTTTAGGAAGTGGAGTCTTCTTAGGAGTAGTGTTCATTAATATTTTCTCCAGTGCTTTCTGAGTCTCCTCAGTGATTTCATCATATTTTCTTGCCATAATTTTCAGTAGTCTAATCTTAGTTCTCAATAAAGGTTTCAATTATTTGAATATTTCATCCCTTTCTTGTAGAGATATCACAGGTAGCATATTATTAATTTCCTGATTTCTAATGGTTTCATCCTTAATCTGTGCTAGCTGTTTCCTAGTCTCCAATCTCCCATATAATTCTTCAGGTACACTGCCCTCAATTTCCAATAGAGTCTTCTTGAAAACAAGTAAATGATTAACTACAACATCTTCAATCTTGATTTTATCAGTCTCCTCATACCTATCATAGTATTTGTTAATAAAAACTAGCTTACCTTGTTCTATATCTCTCTTATCAATCATTTTCAAGTCAGGCTTCCATGCATGATTGTCATTTTCATGTTTCTTCTCTTCTCTCTTAGTGTTTTTTCTCTTTGTCAAATGGTAAGGAAATAGATAATCGTATGGTATTTTATACAATGTTAAGTCATTAAAAGTTCACTTTACCCAATAATGTCCATTCGGCTGTGAATCTTGTGATCACACAATAAGCATCGTCCAATGTTGCACTCTTGAATATATACTCCATGATGCCATCCACAATCATACCTAAGCTTGCTAGAGTTCAATCCACAAAATCAGGGGCGGGATATATTTTGATATCTTCATCCAATGCTCCCCCTAAGGCCATGATTGACCAATTAGGTCAATTTTGTTTTTTTACCATCAGGCAAAGATCTAGTAGAATCTACTATCTCTCCCTGAATCAATGTCTCACTTGTCTCTCTGATCTTCCATTTCTTACCACTGCTGTTATCCTCCGCTTTCTTAAAACAACTATCAAAATCACTCTTTAAATCTGCAACACTCTTACCAATATCATTTCCATTTTTCTGTGTATTCATAGGAGGTGTTACTCTTATGTTGTTTACTCCAGTATACCTGCAAAAATTTTCTATATGACCTGTATTATTACATTTGTAACATATAGGAGGTCTTCTTTCCTAATTTACTTTCAGCTTACAAAACTTTACAATGTGTCCAATGTTATTACATTTGTAGCATGTAGTTTTTACTCTAGGTTATCTTCCATTGTCTTGTCTATATCCAGATTGATTAGGTTTCCTACATTCTACTTTCTTGTGCCCATATCCATTACAATTAAAACAATAACCAGAAAAGTTCTTAAAAGGGGCATTACCTCTTCAATCTCTTTTGATGTGTCAAAACTTGTTACACCCAAAGCATCTACCATTGAAGGGTCTGATATGCTCTCTAGGTTCTTCAATAGTAGGTTTTTAAGTATCAATCTTTACATCATATTTCTCTTCTTGTTTCTTCGAACATTCAACTTCATTGAATCCAACACTAGTCATATCACCTTTAGGTTTCTGTCTGTCTCTTTTTTCATCGATCAAGTCACTGCTAGTGTGAAGTTTCTCAATGTGTTTCTTTGCCTCAACAAGTTCACCTTTTATGATCTGATTGTATTTCTCTAGTTCTAGGTGCTTGTCCTTGTAGTTGTCAGCCTCATTCTTCATTTGTTCCATCAAGATATTTTTACTATTCAAAGCATCTTCAATATTATTCTTAGCATCCTTTTGTGATTGAATCTCTTTAGTCATGAATTCATTTTCAAGCTTCAAGGTTTCATTTTCTTCATCAAGTTGCTTCATCTGATCTGAATTGTCTTTGTTTGAATCTTGTTTTATTTGAACCACAAGAAAATTGTCTCTGACTTCTGAAAAGTTCAATTTGGTCTCTAAGTATCTTTATAAATTTCTCACCTCTTGGCATGTTGAATCTTAATTCTCTATTCTATGATTTTGATTTGTCAAGGTCTTCAAGTGCAGCATCAAATTTTTCTTGCAAAATATCTAAATCCATTCTTATCTCCCTTAAGCTGTTAGACTTTCTCTCCAAGGGCCAAAATTTATGATACCAATTGTTAGGATTAGGTAATACTAAGAGGGGGGTGAATCAATATTACAACACTTATTAAAACTTTTCAACCAATTATAAATAATCCATAAGCTTGCAAAAATGAAAAGAACATAAGAAAATAACACAGTACTCATAACACCATTATTTTTTGTCGAGGAAACCTTGGCCAAGGAAAAACCCCAGTGGGGATGGTACCCACAAGCATGCACTAAAGTATAGTTTCCCTGTTAGGAGACCTAGCTCTATTAGGAGCTGAATATTATATAGTAAATTTCCTTGTTAGAGGAATAAAAACCCTGTTAAAGGTATACAACATCCTGTTAGGGGCCAACTGAACATACAACTTTTACAATGTAGTTTTGTTACAAAATGTTCTCAGAAATGAACAAAACAAGCATCACTAATGTTTAGATAGTTCAGTCATAGTTCTTCAATGATCTTTTTCATCCTCTACTCTGCTATTCACATGTCACATCCAAACCTTTGTTCACATACAACTCACTCACTTGCCACTTTTCTCAAAAAAAGATCTTACATATATATCTTTCTTCTTTACCAAGTCGGCTCCCAAATACAATTATTACATAGTCGACTCACAATACAAAATACATTTAATAAATTAAATATCAAATGCATAGTCGGCACTCTTGCACAATAAAAATCTAGGTTATCAACAATCATAATCCAACTCCGATTGCCAGGAGTCTATGTCATACTCTCTAAATCAGCGCTTTTGTCCACTTCCTCTGTATCACTATTCTGTTGTCTATCTGTCTGTCTGTCTTGAAATCTCTATAACGCACTGTAAACATCACCAAAACAAAATTGATCTTAGGTGGAGGTCGCACATACCCATACTATATTCCTCTAATCTCTCTTTCCATAACTCATTGATCTTGATCTTCGATACCCAAAATACCTCTATATCTCTACTTCTGTACTTAGTCAATTTCAGAGTCACCAAAACTTAACTTTATAGGAATCGATCTATAACCTAGATGTGTTACCATAAATGACAACCAAAAGTGAATCATAACACACAAAATTGATCACTTTCCAACAATATATATTTATAGATATACACACACACACACATATATATATATATACATATATACATATATATATATATACATACATAACATACATATATATATATATACATATATATATATACATATACATATACATATACATATATATACATATACATATATGCATACATATACACACAGACATATGTATGTATGTATGTACATATGTATATATGTATACATATGTATGTTGGATGATGTCAGTTTTGGTTACTGATCATGCTGTTGATATTCATGTTTTGTCACTGATGTCAACATATAATTCTATGGAGAAGACAGACTGACTACTTAACTGGAATGAGTGTATGGACACTGTATGGATGATTCAGAAGGATCGAAGTTGGATTTATGCAGAAGGTTGTGTCCTGACCTTACTCCTAAGGTCGCTTGACTTAATGTTACATTATGTGGATGTTACAGTTCATTTGGTGAAGACTGTTTTTCTGGACTGCAACTGTGATTCTAGACAGAGAAGGTCTCTGTGTTTCGGGTATATCTTACTAAGGAAGATGTTTCATAACTTGTGAGCTTACTAATAGAGAGCTGACATATGATAGTGAAATGGGTTGAGTTTGATTTCTGTTTGGGTGCTGATGATGTCAATTGTGGCTTGTGTTCTGGAGAAGACCTATTTCCTGGCCGACTTCAGACTTGTAACATGTGGAAATTAATTATGAGAGTGGATTGCAGATCTGGAAGTATTTGTGATGAATTGTAAAGGTTGTATACTTTTTATAGGTATCATGTGTTTCTTAGCAAGGGATTATGTAATTATTTGTATGATGGGAAGCCTTAATTGGCCGACCTAGTTAATTATGTATTAGGAAAGCTTAACTCGCTGACCTAATGGGTTATTGTAAAAGGGTATATATGAGTGATATTTTCATTTGTGAAAAGTGTGGTAGAGAAAAGAGAAGAGAAGAGATTTGTGAAGCTGTAAAGCTTGACTGTTGGATAGAGAGCAGTGTTGATACTTTATTGGAACTGATCAAGAAAAGATAGTTGCTACCAGACGGTTCACTGTATCGTGTATTTGTTGTATACACTTGATGCGGATTGTAAATCCTTGAGGGTGGCTTTAACTTTCTTTGGGAAGTGTGCCTTGGTAGTGAGCCTACTATTTATTTTGACTCCTAATAGGGTCTGTGTACTGTAATGTTGTAACAAGCTCCTAACAAGGCTAATATCTTTTAACAGGGATACTATACTCTCAGTACATTATTTGTGGGTGTTAATTCCCACTAGGGTTTTACCTTTAACAAGGTTTCCTCGACAAAAAATCTTGTGTTATGGTGTTGTCTATTACTATGTTATTATTTACATTTGTTGATATGGTTGATAAAGTTTAAAGTTTAATAATCTATACTACAAATGATTCACCCCCCCTCTTAGTTGTCTTGTGGACTGTTATTCCTAACAGTTGGTATTAGAGATACTGGTCCTCAGAGACAAAGTTTAATAGCTTGAGGTGATCTTGAAGATGACTTACTACAGGAAGGATAGTCTGAAGTTTGATCCTGAAAAATTTGACAGTTGGCAGAACAAGATGAGAACACATCTGATGTGTCTAGGACTTGACTACTGGATGATCACAAAGAAGAAATAAAAGTTAGCAACTGAGGATGAATTAGAGAAGGCCACTAAAGATGAAAATAAGATATTTTCATGTAACATGGTTCCAAGGGAATCTTTAATCGGTGCTCTATCAGAAGGAGAATTCAGTGAAGTAAAGGAATTGGATTCTACACACGAAATCAGGACAAGACTGGAAGCACTATATGTTGGAGACAGATTTACAAAGCAAGCAAAGTTACAAAACTAGAAGACAAAGATGGAATCATTAAAGATGAGAGAAGATGAGAACATCAGAGCATATGCACAAAGAATTAGTGAGGTGGTGATTGGTATTAGGAACTTTGGAGGAACTTACAGTGAAGAAGAAGTAATTGAAAAGATACTAAGATCTTTGACATCTACATACAAAACCAAGGTTCAAGCTATAGAGGAGATCATACCTTTGACACCAAACTTCACAAGAGAGATGTTGATTGGAAACTAGCTACATTTGAGGCTGCAAAATTGGGAGACACTTTACCTAAAATTGAGTTAGCATTCAAAGCAACCGTGCACAAGAACAAGAAGACCTTATCTGGAAATGCAAGCACAAGAAGTAATGATCTGAGAGAAGAACTTGGAGCCTATGCTAAAGAATGGGAACAGATACAGGAAGAAGAAAGGAAGCTAGATGAAATTGTTGCACTGATTGCCAGAAGAGAAAAGAGAGGTAAGGGTAAGTTTGAAGGAAAATTGCATTTGAAATGTTTTTCATGTAATAAGATCGTTCATTTTTCATCTAGATGTCCTACATGAATTCCAAAGCACAAACCTAAGTTTTTCAAGTCTAAGTTCTCAAAGGATAAGGAATGCTATTATGTGCTAGTGAAGGAATATCTGATGATGAGGATGGTAACTTTGATGAAATTGGATTCATTGTTATTAAGGATGATGAACCTATGCATGAGGAAAAATAATTAGTATCTCGAGTTGAAAAGAAATCTGAATGGGTCATAGATAGTGGTTGTTCACATCATATGACTAGAGATAAAAATAAATTTGTAAGTTTGAAGAAACATGATGGTGGTATTGTTAGATTTGGTGACAATACTCCTAAACTTATTATTGGGATTGGATCTATCTGATTGGATGGTAAGACTAACACTGACAATGTACTACTTGTTGATGGACTCAAGCATAATTTGTTGAGTGTTGGATAGCTAGTGGACAAGGGTTATCAACTGAACTTCATTAACGGGAAATGTTCTATCAAGAGTAAAATAGGAGACTTGATAGCATCTGGTACTAAATCTAGAGGTAACGTATTTGAACTAAACACATCTGAAGCTACTTATTTTATTGCAAAGATTGATGGCAGCTGGTCATGGCACATAATATTTTGTCATGTTAATTTTGACAACATTGTGAAGGCAAGTATGACAAAAGCAGTAAGAGATATACCTAAAATTCTTAATCCATCTACACTATGTGTAGAGAATGTGTTATGGGAAAACAGACTAGAAGCACTTTCAAGAGAAAAGCCTATTTAGCAAAAGGGAAGTTGGATCTGGTGCATACAGATCTGTGTGGCCCTACAAGAACAAGATCATAAAATGGTGAAAGGTATTTTATAATCTTTGTTGATGAATTTTCTAGAATGATGTGGGTTACATATTTGAGAGAGAAATCTGAGGCATTTGACAAATTCAAGTTGTTCAAAGCAAAAGTTGAGAATGAATCTGGTTTAAAGATGAAATGTTTGAGATCAGACAGAGGAGGAGAATTTACATCAGAATTGTTTAACACGTATTGTGAAGAAAATGGAATACATAGACAGACTTCAGCTCCTAGAACTCCAGAACAGAATGGGATAGCAGAGCGAAGAAACAAAACTATATTAGATGCTGCTAGGACTATGTTGTTGGAAGGAAATGTATCATATGTTCATTGGAGATAAGCAGTTGGCACTGTTGTGTACACACTAAATAGAATTCATATCAGAGAAGGTACAAATAAAACCCCTTATGAATTATGGTTTAATCATACACCTACTATGAAATATTTTAGAATATTTGGTAGTAAATGCTATATCAAGAGAGATGATGAGATAGGCAAGTTTGATGCTAGAAGTGATGAAGGAATATTTATTGGTTATTCTACTAAGAGTAAAGCATATAAATGTTTCAATTTGAGATTGAGAAAACTAATTGTAAGCGCCAATGTGAGGATAGATGAGAAATTTCAAATTCAGGAAAGAATGTATGATTGTGGTCAGATAACAAAAACAAGAGAAGTTGTTGATGAACCTGAAGAACCTTTGATGATTGAGTATGAGTTTGAAGAAGAAGAACAAGCAAAAGCTACTGAGACATTGAAGACTCCAAGGTATGTCAAGAAAAACCATCCTGAAGATCAAATTATTGGTGATGCAAGCAAACGCATGATGACTAGATCTAAAGCTAGAGATGAGACCTGTTTGATTTCTCAAGCTGAACCCAAGACTACTGATGAAGCATGTAAAGATGAATCTTGGACTAAAGCCATGGAAGAAGAACTAGAGCAGATAAAGAAGAACAATACATGGGAGTTGGTTCCAAGACCTAAAAACAAGAATGTGATTGAAACTAAGTGGGTTTTCAGAAAAAAAAATGGATGAAGAAGGCACAGTGGTAAGAAACAAGGCTAGACTGGTATGTAAAGGCTACTCACAACAATAAGGCATAGACTACGAAGAAAAATTCACACATGTTGCTAGAATGGAAGCTGTGAGACTATTCATTATGTATGTTGCACATAATGACTTCAAAGTGTATCAGATGGATGCGAAATCTGCATTCTTGAATGGTGACCTAGAAGAAGAAGTGTACATTGAGCAACTTGACGATTTTCCTTTGACAGATGATGAAAACATGGTTTGAAAACTGAAGAAGGCAGTATATGGACTAAAACAAGCACTGAGGGCATGGTATGCAAGACTGGATAAACATCTAATTCATCTTGGTTTCAGAAAAGGTAATGCAGACAGTAATTTGTATTTAAGAACTGATGAAGATGGAATCTTAATTATATAAGTTTTTTTTGATGATATCATTTTTGGAGGAAGTGATAAAATGAGAAAGAAGTTTTCTAAAGAAATGGAGAATGAGTTTGAGATGTCAATGATTGGTGAGACAAAAAAATTTCTTGGTTTGCAAATTAATCAGAGTAAAAATGGCATATTTATATCTCAGACCAAGTACCTTAAGGAAATGTTGTAGAAATTTAGAATGGAAGATTGTAAACCTGTTGGTACACCCATGATAACAAGGAACAAACTAACTAAAAGTGATGAGACTCAAAGTGTTGGGTAGACTAAGTACAGGTCAATGAGTGGAGGTCTATAATATTTGACACACACTAGACCAAATATTACCAATGCAGTTGGAATTGTGGCTAGATATCAGGCAGATCCTAAAGAAACACACTTTTCTACTATGAAAATAATTTTCAGATATCTGAAAGGAACAGTAGAGTATGGATTATGGTATAAAAATATGATGATTTTACTTTGCAGGCTTTTACTGATGCTGATTGGATAGGTAATGTGGATGACAGAAAGAGAACAAGTGGTGGTGCATTTTTCCTTGGGAAGATATTGGTTTCTTGGTTAAGCAAGAAGCATAATTGTATTGCTCAATCTACTGATGAATCAGAATATGTAGCTTCTGCAATTAATTGCACACAAGTTGTTTGGATAAAACAAATGCTTGAAGATATTGGAATAATTTTCAAGGAGCTAGTGGTTATTCATTGTGATAACACAAGTACAGTAAACATGTCAAAGAATCCTGTAATGCACTCAAAGACTAAACATATTTCTATCAAGTATCATTTCTTGAGGGAGAAGGTAGTTTCTAAGGAGATTAAACTGGAGTACATAAGAAAAAAGGAATAGATAGTAGATATATTTACTAAACCTTTTCCAAAATATGCTTTTGAATACCTCAGAAGCATGTTTGGGGTGATGGCCCCTCCCAGTGGTAATTAAAATGATGCAGATATGCATCAATCCAGTAAATCTCAGAGGCATATTATTCTCTGGACTTGATGTATGGGTCTACTCCTTAGGGGGAGTGATCACAAGTGAACACTATGGAGCACATTTGGGTGATCTTTCACCTGATCAGACATGAAGATTTGAAAAAGCTACTAAAGAATACAGATGAGTTATGGCACCCTTTTCCATTGCTACCAAAGGGGGAAGGAATCTGTGAGAAAATCCCTACTATTTTGGGAAATTTATGTTGAGGATATTGAGAAGATTGTATTGAGAGAGAGTACTTTAGGGTTGATGCATATGGATTTTCCCATATGTTTCCATCAATGCCAAAGGGGGAGATTGTTGGATGATATTAGTTTTGGTTACTGATCATGTTGTTGATATTCATGTTTTGTGATGCAGGAGCATCCTGGGTGTAAGGGCAATCTTGCATCACCCAAAAATATGTGTTTTTCTATTCAATAAAGGGCTATTTTGTACAAAGCTACTATTTTTGGAAACTTACTATTTTTAGTAAGTTGGTCATTTGAACTCAGAATGTTCTAATTTTCCAGGTGAAGGTTCATCTTAGTCATATAAGAATGCCAGTTGAATTTCATTGCCAGATCATATGTATTGGCGAAGTTATTAAGGATTTACTATTGAGATTTTAGGGTGCAAAACCTTTGAGCTCAATTTTTAGGACCTTAGAGGCTCCGGATCAAGGTCAAACCCCTAATTGAATAGCGCTTCGCAGTCAAGCACTGTAGATCGCGATCTCCCCTTTCTGAAAAGTGGTTATAATAGCCAATTGGAGCTATGGTTCAAAAGTTATGGCTTCCAGAAGTTGGGCTACCTAATCTCATGTTTTGTAAATATTTAAAGCCCACCCTTTTGTAATAAAAGTGAAAAATAATTAAATGCTAAGGGTAGTCGGCCTTAATGGCTAGATTTCTGGAACCTTCTCGGGTGGTGGAAATTGCCTATATAAAGAAGGCCCGTAGTGTTGTCTATGGCAGTTCTGGGTAGTTATTTGAGGCTTTGTCCTACAGATTATTGTAAGGGATGCCCATGTGGCTTTTGATATTGTAATTCTAAAGTTTGTAATTCCACATTTGTGGAGCCAATAAGAAGCCAATTTTTTGTTCTTGCAAATTTCTGTTGTTTCTCTTTGTTTATGTCATGTACTTGTGGTATTGAGGGGAGTCCCCTTCATCAAGTGGTATCAGAGCGAGAAGTTCCTAAGTGTGTAGACAGATCACTGACTGTGAGGCAGTTTGCACCAGGACCATGGTTAGGGTTTTAGCGATAAGCACAAAAATGCCTCCACGAAGGGAGCGTGGCGGAAGAGCCAGAGGTGTACCGCCCGAGGTTAGAGCCCTTCAGAGACAAGTGCAAGCATTGCAGGAAGAGATTCGCAGAGGCATGAATCTTTTCGTAAGAGAGGAAAGTGAGGATGAAGCTGACGTAGAAGGAGATTTTGATTAGGAAGGTGAAACTTTGAACCAAGAGGAGGAAAGGCTTTTTTGGGCCATTTCCAAGATTGGGAAAAGACCTAAGCTTGAGGTTCCCACATTTTCGGGAAATCTTAACCAAAAAGAGTTGATCGACTAGATCAATGAAATAGAAGAATATTTTGAGTATGAAGATATTGAGGATCCTGATAGGGTCAAATTTGCGAAGGCCCGACTGAAGGGTCATGCAAAGATCTGGTGGCAGGAGATTTAGTTGGAGTGAAATAGAAGAGGAAAGGAGAAAATCACAAGATGGGATCGGATGGTGGATAAATTAAAGTGACAATTCATTCCTATTGATTATGAGCTCGATCTACTGAAGAAAATGCAAGGTTTGAAGCAAGCAGGAAAATCTGTCCAAGAGTATACAGAGGAGTTCTATCGAATCCTCATCTGAATAGGCCATGCGGAAGCTGACAAGGAGAAAGTTGCCCATTACCTTAATGGGTTGAGGCTGAGCATTTAGGAGGAGTTGAACCTGATCTAAATGAATAGTATTGAAGATGCCTACCAATTTTCCCTAAAGGTAGAGGAAAAGTTGAACAAGAAGTTTGAAAGCAGGAAAAGCGGAAGAGGTCGCGGTGGAAGATCTGGTGGACGATCTTATGGAGGCCAAAATGAAGATCAGAAAAAGAAGGATGAGGCCAG